>JAJEKB010019190.1:73175-84322 GCA_022393335.1 Macrotrachela quadricornifera
GGATGATTTTGAGGAAGAGTTTTTTGTCGAATTTCAAGTGCTTTTTCATGAGATGAGAGTGCATTTAAATAATCACCCATGTTTTTATACACAACACCAACATTACAGTAAGAATTAGCCAAATCAGGATGATTTTGAGGAAGAGTTTTTTGGTAGATTTTAAGTGCTTTTTCAAGAGATGAAAGTGCGTTTGAATAATAACCCATGTTGTCATACACACAACCAATATTATTGTAGGATTGTGCCAAATCAGGATGATGTTGAGGAAGAGTTTTTTGTCGAATTTCAAGTGCTTTCTCAAGAGATGAAAGCGCTTTTGAATAATCACCCATGTTGTCATACACACAACCAATATTATTGTAAGATTCAGCCAAGTCAGAAGGATTTTGAGGAAGGATTTTTAGGTGTATTTCAAGTGCTTTTTCATAATGTAAAAGTGCCTGTGAATAATTACCCATGCTGTGATATATCTCACCTTTAGTATTGTAAGACGCAGCTAACTCAGAATGTGTTGGAGAGAGAATCTTCTGACGGATTTCAATGGAGTTTTCACAATATGTAATTGCTTGTGTATATTCTCCTTGGCCGTTCTTGATCATTCCAAGCACATGATAAATATGTGCCTCTTCGTGCTCATCGTGTTTTTGATCAAGCATAATTTCACACAATTGTTGAGCCTTGTCAAACTGCGCAAGTTTAATTAGTAATTCAACCATTCGACGCCATCCTTTCAGATGTGGAAATGTTTCTTTGCGTATCTGTTCAGTTAAACTATGTAAATCAGGATCATTATCACTTGTTAGTGTTAATTTCACTCCCCAAAGACGATTGTTGTTGCCCATTTGTTTTATATCTCGAATTCGAAACACGGAGTGCATGGTGAAGAGAATTTCTTCTTCACCTTCAAAGTAGCTAACATCACGAACATTAGAGAAAGATGTAGATGGTATTGATGGATCTATGGTTATTTCAAAAAGAATACCTATCAGATTAGGATTTTCTGTATTACTTTCAGCAAAAGCAAGAGATACTTGTCGATTCATGCTGGCAGATAAAAAATTATTAAAAGATAATAAGCCACGTTTTGTCTTGAATAATTTATCAAAATCGGTTGGTGAAAGACCTTGACCACGATACACGATAAATGTGTGTGAATGAGTAAGTCCAGCATATTGCCTGGAGTGAAGTTGCTCAATGTGCTTGTGAAGATCTTTAACGAAGAAGCCCATATTCACAATAAGGTCCAATTCCATCATTCGTAAAGCACGATTTAACATCGAAAAAAGAAAACATTGATAAGTATACCACCAGATGGGAAGATGTTTGTAATATTCTTTTTCGAGTTTATCGATATTTTTTAATTCGCCTGTATTACCAGTGAATTGTTGGCGACAGTAGGTAATGAATTCTTGAAAGTGCTGTTGTTCGAAATCAATCGTTAAGAGAATTTCCTTTAGTATTTGAGTGTACATAAAGGATTGGTCGAGTTGATCAAGATTTTTATTTGTTACATCACCATTCACGGCTACAAAGCTCATCGAAATGGTATTTTGATCATTTGCATGAGCGACTTGTTTTAGTGCATCACAGATTGGTTTAATATCTGTGAAGACACCTTTGATTTTTGTCCAATTTTTAGTCCATAGCTCATGGCGTGCTTTATTTTCACAAAAAATATAGATCTTACTGACCTGTGGCATTTTGTGAACAACAGGTACTGTTATTTCTCCAAGTATACCCGACGAAATCATAAATGTCTTTTCTTCTTCAATGTTACTGATAAAGTTAATACATTCATCCATTGTGGTGAATGTATGTACGGTATTCACAACTTCTCGTAATTTAGACATTGTATTGATAGAATCGTCATTATTAACTTCATCAATACTGCTGTCAAGCCAGACTAGTAGGAAATTTTGAATACGATGAGCATACGGTGCTCGTCGTTGCATCGTGCTAATATGTTGTATTGGTCCTCTTGTTATCACTGGGTTTGTATACTTAGTTGTCATAATGTCTATAGTTCAAAAGAATGTGATGAATAATGAAAATGGAAGAGTGCGAAAAAATGCTTGAATCTATATGATTTTGAGTTTTTTTCTAAATTTTTCTAATTAGTCATTGAGGTTGACGCTTTTACTTCATCTTATAGATATCAATATAAGTAATAGTTGATAATAAACGAGCGAAAAAAACGCAACTTTATTTTTATTGACAGTCTGACCAAAAGAATGAAGACCTCCAAAAAAAATCATCTAATGTTTTTACCTCGTGAATTTTTTCATAGTTTTTTCTTTGACTTGTCGAAAACTGTTGAATAGATAAGAATACAAAGTTATCTTTGTTCTTTGGTAATATGTAACGGTAATGCTCGAAAGTGCGTATATCAACAACATCTGCAAGAGATGAATTCTACAGTAAACTTTTTGAAATAAAATCGTACAGAGTTCCAATGATTTTATAAATATATTATTATAAGAACTAAAAATTGTAAAATATTATTATTTTTGTTGCAGTCATGCTCGTTTCGTATTTGTATATATATATGCAATAAGTATCATAAACGAGTTTTATAAAAGATAAGGACATTCATTTGATTTTCCTTCTGTTTATTTCTCTTTCTTTATTTTACACCACGTTATCATTTGCAAAAAATTATTCAGGCCTCTCCCTCCCTCAAAAATCGATCTCAGCCCAGGAACGCTCAAATGGGCTAAAATTTGGAGCATATGTTGGGGTGAGGGTGAGGAGTCTATGGTAAAATTTTCAGCTCGATTTACTGAGGTTTGATAGAGTTACGAACCAAACAAGGGTCAAAAATCGCTCATTTTGTTACTAGGATTTCTCGGTTCAGACTCTATCAATATATTTAATTTTTTTTGTTTGAAAGAGCATCTCAGGATGCAAGTCACCACGGAGTCCTTTTTTTAAATTCTCAGTTTTTTAGCGAAGAAAGGGGATCACAAGTTCAATGACTCAAAAAATGTGCCAAAAATGAGTGTCTAGCTATATAAATGTCTGTATATATAATAAAAAACAAAGCTTAATTAAAAAAAAGGACTCTGTGATGACCTGCATCTCGACGCGCTCTTTCAAAGAAAAAAAAATTTAAATATATTTACTGAGCCTGGACTGAGAAATCCTTGTACCAAAATCAAAAATCATAAACCGAGAAAAAACGAAAAATAGTTTTCGTTTTTTCCAAAAAAAATCTTATTTTTCATGCAGCCAATTACAGAAACCATCATAATTTCCGGTCAAAAAGGCGTTTTTGATAAAGAAAACATCACATCTGAAAGATCTGAAGACGGGCTATCTTCCCATGCATTTATCTCGATTTCGAAATTTTTGACGAAAATCGACTTCTTTTGAGGGGGAGAGGCCTTCATCAGTTAAAAACAATTTAGAAAAAACACTGAAAATAAGACTAATGAAGAAAAAAGGATATTATCTGCATAAAATACTCAATTCTTTCGTAAAAGACAACATCATCATTATAAAAAAACTTATGATTTTGTTTGATTGAAATAGATACGTATTTTCTCTTAATGTAATTGTTTCTATTTATGTCGTTAATAGTGATAAATGTCGATCAACTAACTGATTATCAATATCGTGGTGACCGAACTTTTCATCGTAGGACAAATCGTTCCTCACAAACCGTTACAGAGACGTCATGGAATGCACAAAATGTTGCAATAAATTATAATAAATATTTCCATATCAGAAATTAGTGGGTGTGTGAGTGACGATAGTGTCGTTTCTGCAGCCTTTCGATAGCACATCTTTTGAAAAAATTTGAGGATACTATCATCTTCTGTGGGTGAGATACAAGTAAAATAAAAATGTCTTTTAAATATTTTAGTTATTTTAATGATTCTACATATTGATTCAGGAGTAATATGATTTTGAACTATTATAGAAATAGATAAATTAGATTGTCGAATAAATTGGGTTACATGAATTTCGGCCCAAGAATTTTTCGTCCCAACCATTTCGGCCAGACCGAAATTCCGGTGATTTTTCGGTCCGGACCGAGAATCCGATAGGAATCTCGGTCTCACTCTTAAATAAATTTAATTAATTAATTACTAATTAGTAATGTTCATAGTGCTGAGCACCATAACTTTTTAAAATTCATTTTGCTGAGCAGTATGAATATCGAATATATTATCATGCTAAGCAGTTTGACATGATGCGTGATCCAAAGAGCTTTATTGTTTGTTTAATCATACAAGCCGATACATTATCCAACATATTTGACATTTACTTTGCCTTACAAACAGTTGATTCGATAATTCCGCTAAAACCTATAATCATTTGTTCTTCTAGTAGTTTTATAACAAAAAATTCCACAACATTGTTTTTATGTACTGATAGTAATCACAACTGTCAAAATCATATACTCCATTGTAAACAATAGTTCTAATTTAATATAATTCCGTACCAGTACACGGGACGCTTATTTCGTTAAATGTTGCTACAGCTTTTTCGGTAACATGTATGATTTAACGTGGTAGAATATCGAAATTATAAAGACATTTTTTACTCATACTCATAATACTGAAATCTAGAATATCGCACCAAACGCTCTTACATATAGCTTAGCAAGATGACATACTAGACGATCATACTGCTTAGTGTAAGATAATATACTTGATGTTCATACTACTCAGCACTATGCCATACTGCTCAGCAAAATGAATTTTAAAAAGTTATGGTGCTCAGCACTATGAACATTATTAGTTAGTAATTAATTAATTAAATTTATTTAAGAGTGAGACCGAGATTCCTATCGGATTCTCGGTCCGGACCGAAAAATCACCGGAATTTCGGCCGGGGCGAAATGGTTGGGACCAAAAATTCTTGGGCAGAAATTCTGCACTCCCAATTTTATAACTCAAGGAATAATTAAAAAAATTCTTTTTCCAATAACTGTTAGATATAATCTTGATATTTTTAATGAAAATTTAGTCAAATTTTTAAAGAACAATCAAAAATGAATCGTCTACGGCTAACATTAATTGTTCTTTTGTTATATACCTGGTTTTTGTGCGATTATAAATATATCCAGATGCGAGTAATGTTAATAACGTATGGATGAAAAGTTTTCAGGCAAAATATTGAATATAGATCTAAAATTTTTGTGTCTCTTTTTGTTCGAGGGCAGTGAGAATGTTTTTGAATGGCATGAACAATTGACTTCGATTGGTGAGCAAAGGGGCTTTTCTAATCTCTATAAGTATTTTGTAGAGATATTAACAATCGTTCCATCCAATAGCTTTGTACAATGAAATATTTTTTACCAAATTTAAAAGTAAAATAAACCATAGCTTTTATCCAAGCAATGCTATATCCAATTTCTCAAGAGGTACTTTTCACCTGAAACGTTATTCTATGATAAAAAATGATTTCAAAAGAAAGTGGTCATTTACTTCAGAACTATACTAAACTCAGTTTCTTTTGTAAACTTGCTCATACCAAAGTGAAAAGAGATACATATTGTATTTAAAAAATGATTTGTACATAAAATATCTAAAGATTATGTACATTGGTGCATCCTTTTTGATTAAATAAATTGTTTCGTTTTGATCGTTGATGATATCAAATCTCAATCAAATGTGAATTTAAGGTACTATTAAATGATCTTTTAGCCAGTTCTCAACATGAAAATAAAGAAAAAAATCTCCTTCAACTTTAATTCAAGATTATTTTTGTATTGATATATCAACTTCATTTATCCACTTATTTTGAATCTGTAGTTGATGTATATGAAACATGAAAGTCAGGAAAATTACAAAAATTCCAACGATGTTTCCAATTCTAAACTTAACAAATTCTGTGACTATAGCAACTGTTAAATGAATATTTAGCACATTGAATCGATTGGAAAATATCTTCGAGCTTCTATAAATGGCTCTCAGTTTAATCGTTGTCCGGTAGCATATATGTATAAAAAAAAACAACTTGATAAAATAGACTGCACCAAAATAATGTTAACATTTGTATTATCATATGGAAGAAAACAAACTTTTTCTCAATTGATGGTCTAGTGACAAAATCCCTTTGGTCAATGTTGATATGAATAGTACTTTAATAAAATAAGTGAACTATTTTTCTTACTGTAAAAAGTTAAAATGAGCAAGAGTGCGTACGACACCTCATTTTATATCTCCGTACGTCAGTACGAACTACGTTGACTGCGACGCAGTTGTCAGAAAAAGTGGAGACATGGGATATCAGTATAATACATGGTAAGAAAACGCAGAACGGAGACATAGTGATCGCCTTGATCAAAACAATAGAATGCACCAAATAGCCCGTATTATTAGTGAAGAAATGCAAAAGCAACAAATATATTAAATGAAAACAAAGCACAAAAAAACAATCAACTGCAACGAAAGAGAAGAGAATACTGTAAAGGACATACAACATCAACAGAATGTCTGTAAATTGTATATCACTGACAGTGATAATAAAAGGAAGTGTGAAGTTATTTACACGAAAGAGAGATTGTGTAAAGGCAGATCTGATTCTTCTTGAGATATAAATATTCATTGAAAGAAGCACAGTAAAATTGAATGAATGCATTATTTTCTTTTTCAAAATTCTGTTAAAAATTAAATTATCTTTCAGCCTCAAAATCTTGTTTTATACAACAACTAATACAAAAATAATGAAGCATTTTTGTTATGTTGCTTCAACGGTTTTAAAAAGTCTTTAGAGAAACTTTTTTTTATAAAAAAATATTGAGAATTTTTTGTTTTTTAAAAATATGAGTAGATTGATTAAAAAAGTCATTGCATCTTTGTATCCAAAAAAAGAGACAAAGTAATTATGTTTCCAGGCACATGCAGCGAGAAAAGGATTTCGTTGAATAATATTGAACCGAAACAAAAGACTTGAAAAAGATGTTATAGATGCAGCATCAATTTTTCTACTTTTGTTTGCCTCATGTTGTTATATATGAAATGACGATCGTTTTTCAATTTAATCCTTAACACTCTTTCTAGAAATAATTTATTTTAAATTTTTTGTGACATTTCGACAGGTCAACACTCTTTCGTCAGACTTTTCATCAATAGAGATGAAAATTAGATTATTTATACATTTTTATTTATTCTAGTCTTCTAACACTTTCTCTTTTTTCTTTTCTTTCTAAGTTTTTGTAAAAAGTCTAACGAAAGAACCTTCGACCTGGCGAAACATCACAAAAAATTTTAAATAAATTATTTCTAGGAAGAATACTGAAAATTAAATTGAATCATTATGTTCTTCTGCGCATGATCATTTTTTTAAGAATTTTGTCGCAGTTATACGCCGTAACTGTGTCGCATTTTGATTGCAGACAAAGACATGGGCACATACTAACCGCTAGACAACAGTGAGTATAATATGAACAATTTTTAATACTTGACTTTTCTCATATTTCAGAAGCATAAAAGAAGAAGCTGAATATGATATTCGTATTGAACAAGAGTTTATGACATCGAACACACGTTTCTATTGTTTTTCAATAAATGAGCAAATTGAAAAATAATTTGTCTTTTGTTCTCTTTATATTCTACGTTATCATTAAGATTAAAGATCGGTCGACTAACTAGAAAAAAGAAGAGAAATACTTTCAGAAAGTTCGTTATCCTTTTGTTTGCTTTATATCATCATATATAAATGTCAAGTTAATCTTCTCGTTGTTTAATGTCCTTCAAAATAGAACATTATTTCATGTTAGATACTCACATGTTGAATTTTATTTTAATAAAAATAATTTTCAAATAGAGAAAAAGGAATAATCCACGAATACTTATATAATAAAGACCTTCCAAAGATGATCTACGCTGAAGCATAGTACTTCTAACTTCTGAAAATCAGTTTCCAAACTAATCCATATCTTGAAGAACCGAATGAATTAGAAGACTAAAGTTATAAGAGATCAAACATGCTAAAAATTTGAAATGGCTTAAAATTTTAAGACAAAAGTTTTATAGTAAGTGTGATATACTAGAATATAAGTCTGTACAAAAATTCAGCTTAGTCACATTTCGAACCATCATTTTTCGATATTTTCATTTTTTTAGATTTTTGTACAATGCTTACAAAATATTGAATCCTCACTATTTTTTCAAATCGCCTTACACTAAAATTCATCAAATTCTTTCTTTTACAACATGTATTAAATTGAGCAGGTTGTCTGTATTTCGGTCATGGCTTATATGCAATAGTTCATATAATAATTAACACCTTTTACTACCGGCATGCATTAATAGTAGAACGCAATTCTCAAATCAAAACATACCCTTGTCAATTTTCTCATTTATAATATAAGCTGCCTCATTATATTTCACATATTAATCCCACAAGAATTACGCTAGCAGTCTTTGTTAGAAGGTTCTACCTGTAGTAAAACAGTATTGTTTCTATATATTAATAAATTTATTAGAAAGGCTAGTAATAATCTTTGCTGTGTTATTCTTCATTAGACAGGTAAGGTGAATTGAAGAACGTTGAAGTACATTCATAATCTGTTAGTTTATTACATGAATTGATATAGATTATAATGTATATTTCAAATAGAACAAAAAATAAGAAAATAAATAGCGTAAATCCGTATCATATCTATAATTATTTTTATTTATATTTTTTATATTTATATACAATAAAAATCAAAAGATCTTAAATTAAAATTTTAGTCTTTCAAAAAGCGTAATTCATTCTTTTAAAGAAATGAATTAAAAGATGTATCATAACCAGTTTTACATAAAAACATCATAGTCGTTGTGAAAAACCAACTGGTGAATTAACTGTATGCGATATTGATAAATTGTCTTTAGTTTGTGTTTTATTTTCAAATTTTTTATATATAGTTCGAAGAAATTCTAGAAATGTTTCACGTAATTTTTGACAACTTAAAAAACATGCATAACCAGTAACTGCATGATTTATTAATTCCAAACCTAAGAAATAAATTTTTATAAAATATTAAATCAAATAAATTATTACCTTGAAATATATGAAATACAATTGCATTATTTGTATTATTAACATATTTTTGATCAACATATAAATTTAAAAAAACATTAAATGAACGTGGTGCAAGAAATAATGAAAATATAGTTAGAAAAAAAAGTATCCAGATTGATTCGGCTATTTTTTTTCTTGTAATTAATGGTAAATGTTTTAATTTATATAAAAGTATTGTATTTATTATAATTAATGTTGTTATTGGTAAAATATCATCAAGAATAATTGAACTAATAATTGTAAATAGTGCAGCATTATATTTTTGATAACCATAATAAAATTTTGGATTGGGTATACTATCAAAAAATAAACTAATAGGATTAATACGTACTGATATATAACGATTTGTTATTAAACTTGGATGTTGACTTATTAAACTACAGATAAGTAAAAGAAAAATTAATAATAATATTTTTCTTTGTTTCGAACGTTGAATTTTTGTTGTATTTTTTGTATTAACATTAAAACGATTTGTAATCCAGTATCTCATAGTAATTAATCTTTCAATTGCTAAAAATACTTTCAACCAATTAGTAACATTTTTCGGATAACGAACAGTCATTATAGATATAGTTATAGTTGTTAAATTTAATGAAACAATACGTGCTTGTATAAAATAATAGAAAGCTGCAGAAATTAAACGAATTATATCGAATATAGAAATAAATAAAAGTAATAAACCATATGAAAAACGACAAAATGATGAACGATAAATAGCAAAAATAAGTGCAAGATTTCCGAGAATACCAAATATAATACAAATAATACTGATTATTTCACCAGTATAAAAAGCAATACGAACTGATGGTTTATATTCGAATAAAATATATGAATTATTATAGCTATCATTAAATGTTTTATTAACAGAAAAAGAAAATAGTAACATGATAGAAAATCTTTAAATTATATGTTAATGAAAGATAATATTATTTATATAGAAAAATATTTAAATATTTATGTGAGTTAGTTTTTTTTCATAAGATTATCCTAATATAAAAAAAAACAAGTTCAAAGATATTAACCTCGTTATCTTACTTGCAGTCAAAACCTGATATATATTTTTTTTGCCATTAAAGAACAAAAATGTTGCTTATAATTTTCATTGGTTTATTTAATGTAAGAGAATTACTTCCGAGTCTTGCAGATATAATATAATTTAAAAATATCAATAAAATTTATGTTATATTTTAATTTTAATAATTAAGTTTAAAGTTAAAATTAAATCTCGAATAGAATATGCTGAAAATTTTTACTTTTGGCATTCAACTTATCAGTTCTTATGATGATAATATTGTAACTTTATTCTATATTAAATGAAAACTTTTCAAAGTTTATAAATATATAATTATATCGTGTTGTCAAAGACAATATTGTAGAAATTTATTAAGATAAAAAAAAACAATCTGAGTGTAATGCATGGAAAGAATTTCAAATTATCTTCATTATAATTTCCAGTTTTTTAACAAAGTAATGAATTTTACTCTATATATTATTCATAAAAATGGATGTTAATAAATGATAAGTTCAAAAAAAAAAGATTTCTTTTAATTATAGCCAAAAAACAGTCGCTGAGTAAAAAATAACATTATTTTGATAAAAAGATGTAAAAGTTTTATTCATATACGATTGATTATTTTACTGAATAGTTAAGCTTATGACTAATAATTTTGAAAAAAAATTTTAAATTTTATCATTGGAAAATTTTTATTACTTTTTCTTTATTTAGAGTTTCTGCCCGGAAGATGAATACTTTATTAGTACATCTTTTAATATTTAAATTCTCAATATTATGAAGAACTACATTTTAGTTTTTAATTGTCAGAATTCTTTGTATATCATATTCCATAGACAAGGACTTAAATAACAGTCGGCATTATTCTAACTAATCTAGATAAGCAGATTTTCAAACATTATCTATTAATATGCGAAATGCACTTATCAAAACAAACAATATGTTGAATAAAATTGATGAAATAGGACATTATGATTTCTAACATATGCTTACGGCCATACCACGTTGAATACACCAGTTCTCGTCCGATCACTGAAGTTAAGCAACGTCGGGCTCGGTTAGTACTTGGATGGGTGACCGCCTGGGAATACCGAGTGTCGTAAGCTTTTTTTTT
>JAJEKB010019191.1:0-55437 GCA_022393335.1 Macrotrachela quadricornifera
CTCTCTAACGCTCGCCCTCTAGCTCATAGCTATTTCATGAAAATCCCGCTCAGATTCTGATATCACTAGTGCATTCAAGATAAATGCTACATGTGCACCAAATTTAGACGTGTGAATGCTCTCGATTCATAGAGTGGAGATAATCGAATAAAAAAGTTATTGACTAGTTCTTTTAAGGGCAAGTAGGTCCAGCAAATAGTTAGATTTTTTAGAATTGGGATAATTGACCAGTTCTTTTCAGAAAACATAGAAAAGTGTCAAAATTCCAACAAATCTTGAAAAACTCAAGAAATTCAAATCAAATATCACGTTTTTGAGATTGAACTTCAGTATAAGGAAGGTGAACAACTAGTTTTCCAGCATCTTGAATGAAAGAAACAAGTTTACGCCTTGCAGAAAACATTCACAATGTAACATACATTTCACAAAATGCCTGCATGATAACTATCAACAGCCAATAGATTCACCCATCTACCTAAGGCTAGTTATTTTTTCTTTCCCTCTCGAACGACGCTAATAAAAAAACAGAAACAGCTAGTCAATTCTAATTCATCATCGTTTTGTACGACATAATATTTTCGTCTTTCATCTACATTTTATGGCATGTTTACATTCAAATCAAAAGCTTCGCTCTACTTCCTGTCGAAAGATACTCTACCATTCAGAGACGACCAGTTCTACGCTTTTGCCAAAAGACTGACGTCTTCTGATGTCATTCGAATACTCATCAAATATTAGCTTATCAACTCGATCAGCACTATCCTTCGTTGTCAGAATACCTTAATGATTAACCTTTTTTTGACATCAATCTTAGCTACTTTTTGTAGCGGATCATTCTTAATTTATCTGAACATGGAGGTAGTTGAGAAAATTGAAGAGTGGACCATAAACAACCGATGAAACTCTCAGAAGGAATGTGCAAATGAGAAATAGAAGAGTTTTAGTATTGTGCGACGCTTTTTGCATATAGTTTGAGTAATTTGCTAGTCCAAAACCTTGAAAAATGCCGACTAGTGAGTGAGAAAAGGTTATCAATTTTCTCAAATTATTGTGTTTCATAATTTTAGAGCGTTGCTTTAGAGGAGGATATATGATATTCGAACGATACGTTATGAAAAACAGTGTAAAAATAAAGAAAACCGAAAAAAATCTTCGGATTTGAAGCCTTTAAAACCGCAAATTCACTGTTTCCCCTTTGAGCACATGAGTAGTAGCAGAAGTTTAGTGTATTGCAACGCTTTCCTACCAACTGTGATCAGCTGACAAGTCAAAAGACTTGATTAATATCAATGTAGTGACTGAAAATGCAATATCAATAACAGGAACGGCGAAATCTAGCAAAGCTTGAGTGGGCTCAATTGACCAAGTAATATTCGTACTTCTACTCCCTATAAGGCTTATATACTGCACTTTACTCAAATATTACGTACGCAAAATTTTTAAATGAATCTCCTTGCTTCCGCCGCCTCTGAATCAATAATCCAATCGAATTACTGTCTTACGGTGAAATATTGTCTTATAAGAGAAAATCTGACATTAGTCTGACATAACGAAAAAATATTCAATATAATACATTTGAAACAAATCGCGAAAATCCCAAAAAAACTCGAAAAATCTCAAAAAAACCCGAAAAACCCGAAAAAATCCCAAAAAATCCCAAAAAATCCCGAAAAATCCCAGAAAATCCAAAAAAATCTTCTTTGGATTTGAAATCCGTAAAATCCCAAATCCGCTGTTTCCCCCTTGACCAAATCAGGAAGCTATTTCAAGAGTTAAATAACATTTTCACTAGATAGGTTGTCTCACAGTATTTAATGGGGTGGAATTGCATCATCTACTTTGTGCAATGGGACAATTTCTCGTTCTATACCTGATGTGAAGTCTTGATCAAGATAACGAATAGCGAACTGATACAAAAGCTTTACTTTCTTTGTTTAATCTCATGAATTTTTTATTTTTATTTTAGTATTCAATTTCAATCTAATTTTGTTGTTAATGAATGGGAAGATATCGATGATGAAGGTGATGAAGATGATGATATAGGTGAATATGATAATGATACTGATGATGCTGCTTCAGATTTAGTTAGTGAAGAAGAAGGAGATGATAATCTAACTGATAATGATGATGATCCAAAAACTAACAAAAAAATTAACAATACTTTAGATGATGAAGACGATATTGAAATTCCATTTGCATCACTTGTATTAAATGAAAATAATTCAACATCTATTGATCATTTCAAACTGTTAAGTGATATATGCTCATTAATGAAAAAGACAAGATTACTTATTAAATTCTTGCGTAATCATAATGCTACAAATGAACATATAGAGATGTTTATGAAATCGAATAATAATAATAATAATAATAATGGCTCACTTGTACTTGATATGGCTATTCGATGGAATAGCTCGTTCGTGTTATTAGATCGATTAATAAATCATAAAGATGTACTTAGTAGTATGTTTTCTTTTCCGAATAATGTATCTAATTTAACAGAAAAAGAAAAAAAACGACTTAAAGAACTTACTCTTAATCAATATAAATGGGAATTGTTAACTATTCTACGAAATGTTTTACAACCATTCATGCAATCAACAGTCATTCTTTCTGCTCAAAGTTATCCAACCATGGCATCATCATTTTGTGTTTATCGTGAATTACAATTTTACTTCGAAACAACTGTTCGTGATGATCCAATTACTATTGCTTTAAAGGAAAGTCTTCGATTCTGGTTTTACATTTATTGTAGAGAAAAATTACCTGTTGGGCAAATGGATACGATGCTGGTAATAAATTTTTCCTTTTTTAATTTTATTTGTTCATTGTATTATTTCCCAGTGTACTAATCTAATTAGGGAAGCCTAATATCTCAGGAAGAAAGAAAGAATTATATTCAATCTTGTTATTTAATGGAACTTAAAGTGTTTTAAAAGTTAAACATTGTAGGAAAATCTCAACACATTAATGCGTAATAGCATTTTGGTAAAAAAGATTCAAAGATTCTATAGTTTTCATTTATCGTAAAATAAAAGACAAAAAAACTTATGTATCAAATACATATCTGAGAAGAGAAGAATATATGTTCTACGTTCCGAGAAAGGTTGTATATTACTTATTAATAGAACAGCTTCGTTAATTTGAGCTGAATATGCAAGTGTATCACATCCTACAGTTATTATTATAACAACTAATCATTGACGGATTGACTATCTTGACTTGAATGTATATTTCTTTACAATATAGCGCATCTTCTTAAAAAGATGCATCAAAATACAGCATATATCATACGATGTATGTTTTAATATTATATATATATATATTGAATACTACTGATATTGTTTACCACTTCAGCATTTCAGATCAGTTACACAAATCAGACAGTTATTCAGTTATTTGAATATATTTTGCATGTATGAGAAAAACTACCTATCCTAATTTGTTAAATCATTAACTTTACTACAAATAATTAAAATTTATTTTTCTAATCTAAAAGTATTTAACTCTCAGTGTATAGAAGTTTTATATCGACTGAGCATTCTATGTGATCTTTCAGGGTTATTACAATTGGTTAGGACAAATCCCATGTATTTATCTCGATGAGCAATGATTGTTTTTCTTCAAAGAGCGAAATTATGATGTAGTGCTTGATTTTATTAGTCGAATTACTGTCGGTTCTTGGGATATTGATGATAAAAAAATTGTCACATATATTGAAATTTAACAAATATTTTTTCCTAGTCGCAAAAGGTTTCGTAAAATGTTTTTAAAATTTTTCACATAATATTTGATGAATAATAGCTTTCGGTTTTGATTTGTACTCAAATTGAAAAATCTTAATCTTAATTTAGATTGCGGCATTTTTGGATCCTAAGTCTTATAATCATTTGGAAGATAATGATCGTAAAGCAGCTAAAAAATTGATTTTTCGAAGACTAAACAATTCATCTATTTATCGTACTTCTTTACCAACATCATCAACATAACAAATAACAACATCACAAACAACAACATCAACTGAACTAAATGCATTTCAAAAGCTGGCTATTATATGTGGTCGAACATTACCAAATTCTGGAGCAACAACACATTCGACAATGACATTAGATGAGGAGTTTAGTGCGTACATAAAATTGGCAAAGGACGACGAGAATTTTCATGAATTTTGGATGAGAAATGGTAAAAATTTACCTCGATTATCAAATCTTGTTCGTACAGTAAATGTTATACCTGCTACGTCGATTAGTAGTGAAGCGTTATTTAGCGTTGCTAGTTACATTAATTGAAAACAACGGTCATCGTTATTATCAAAAACTATTCGTTTTTTACTTATATTAAAAAATGACCATTTAATCGATGAACTTGAAAAAAACATTTGTTAAATCTTAAAACTTTCGTTTCAGTTATATTTTCTTCTAAAACATTGACTAGGTTGTCTACTTAGCAGTTTCGACTGATTTTTGTTATTCATTTCTTACTTTTCGTCTGATAATTTGTTCATAATAATTTGTTGTTTATTATGGATTTTCCTTATCATGTTGATCACTTGTCATACAGGAATTTTTTGTCACTTCGTACGATGTTTGGTTTATGATGAATCGTTCCTCTTGTCTTTTTCTCACAGTTAATATACTAGCTTTCCTTTATCACAGTTTGCAATTAAGGATTGTTGATACTATATTGTTGTAGTTGTTGGTGAGTTTTTCCTGTTATTCTCTCGTTACTTATCATGTGATTGTCAGACTTTTTTGGACTTTCACTCTTTTTCTCTTTTCTTTTGTTGTTAACGGTAGATATTCTTGTTAAAGTCTTTTATTACTGTTTGTGGTTAAGTATTGTCGATATTATATTGTTGTAGTTGTTGGTGAGTTTTTCCTATTATTCTCTCGTTTACTTATCGTGTGGTTGTCAGACTTTTTTTTGGCTTTCACTCTTTTTCTCATTTCTTTTATTGCGAACAGCAAATATTCTTGTGAAAGATATAAAGATTATGAAAATTAAATAAATCATTGATATATTGAAAATAAAGTTGGTTCAAATGAGCCATATACAGGATAATTATGGGTAGAGTTTGAATGCAAATTCGTCAATAATCAGGATAAAAGAATATTAAAAACATCGAGTGTATAAAAAATTAAGTTATATGTATAAAAAGTATTCAACATTCTAGATTTGTTAATCCAAACTAACAGAGATTGAATTAAAGGAGAACGGTGACATTTTATTTCATGTTTGTAAAAACAGAATTTGCAGTTAAAAAACCTCCTGTTCAAGATTTTAGACATAATTGCAGCAGACGCATATACTGATCATTGATTATTATTAAATAAGATGTACCTTATTTACTTTACAAAAGTAAATGGTAAATAAAACATTTACTTTACTAAAGTAAATGGTAAGTTTTTTATTTACCTTTTACTGGTAAAGTAAAAGTAAAGTGCCACCCCTAGTTTAAATAGAAAGTGCTTTAGAGCGCTTGAATGTTTGAAAGTTTACAGTGCTTTTAAGCAATTTAAATAATAAGCACTTTGCAGTGCTTACAGATTCATTCTCTAAGCTGAGTTAAATGCTTTAACTGCCAAAGCAGCTTTCAGCAGCTTACAACTTGAAAATATAAGTGCTTCTAAGCGGCTTATGCCAAGGTAAGCTGTTTTAAGTCGCTTGTAAATAGCTTACAATGAGAAAAATTTTTACATGGGAGGCATATATCAGTTCGTTTCAAAGAACTGATAGGTGCATATCGGTTCCTATTAAAAGAACTGGTACGCACATATCAGTTCCTATTTAAAGAACTGTCACATAAAGATCGGAACTAATATGGAACTGTCCTAGGCCTATTCTCGAGCAACAATGGTGCAAAACTAATCAAGTGAAAAGATAAAAGAAGTGTCTTGATGATATCCATAAAGCCATCGCATTCAGCCACTTTAGTGGAGACCGAAAAAACCAATAAATCAAATGTACACATAATGAAGCCACAAGTTATCGTCGATTACAATAAAGGAAAACAAAGCATAGACTTATCAGATCAATTATCGGCATACTACATATGTCTCAGACGGTCTAAAAAGTGGTATCAAAAAGTGGCATTTGAAATGATATTTGGAATGTCGATAGTGAAACGTAAGTGAAGCTAGCCAAAGATTCGAGTAAAATTAGCTAGAATTCGTCCAGGATCGGTTCCAAGTGGTTCCAATGCATTCCAGAGTACAACCAGTCGAGCTCTATCGACTGGTATATTCAGATTTTTTAGTAAGGTATATCGTACCGTATAAAACCCGAAAGACGACTGTTTTCGGTTTTAATAGAAGTATATATGGTATAACTATCGTATTATGTATACATATGTAGGATGATGATTACAGATGTCAGAAACGATTCGTACTTGCTTGAGATATAAGAGAAATCATCGTTTGCAGTAGATATATCCGAAATATCGATGACCATCAGTAGCATAAGCTGGATCGAGAGATCGTTAGGTTTTTTTGTTAACTTTAAATTGTTTCGTTTGGGAAAGGAAATAAATATGGGCGTAAGAGTCCGAGAAATCGATGGATTTTTGGTTCGGAATGCTGACTCCAGGTTCTGTTAATTTTGCAATCTTTTCCACCTTACCGGCTTCTTGCAATTTCATTTGAGTGTAGTAGCTGTCTCATGAAAGAATCTTTTTGCTGAGGTGAATGGTATTGTAGGTGTCTGATTCGGTAGTCTGCCCTATCGGTTTTATGAAGCTTCTTAGCAGGTATTATTTCTTCCATTGACTACTCATCAACTGATGCCATGATGTTCGCGTCACTTTTGGTGATCAATACACTAATAGAAAACCTCGTCAAATGATCACGCTAACTTAACGATTTTGTACGTAATGACAGACCGCGTCGAATAATTGCGATTAATGAATCGATTTTTGGATATTAGAAAGTTAATCACGGCTCTTTCAAATGACTTCAGGAATAAATTCTTTCATGAAGAATAAGATTTGTGAATCTAAATCAGATTATTACTCAAACAGAAACTAACTTTTTATTTAGCTTAAGTAGTTCTCTTTTTTTGTCTTAGATTTAATAATCATTCTTATAAAGAGTAAGTTTTTATTCACAAAAATTATTATCCTTATTCCTTTATTTACGTTGAATGATCATTACAACAACGAGTAGGTTTTTATTAAACATAACTATACTTTTCTTCCGGTGTACATCAAATGATCATCCAAATGAAGAAGCTTTTACTCACAAAAATTATTTTATTTCAGTTTATTTCGATAAATTAATCGTTGCAACCACAGAGAACATTGAAAGGGGCTCAAGTTTGTAATTGGTTGTCTTGAAGTAAGGTTATATTTTAAAACTGATCAATAAACAGAGACTTTTGAAAAGAGAAAAAAACCAAGAAATTCATGGATTCTATATACAAACTTTCAGATATGGAAAATACGATTACATCAATCGATAGAGCTCGTTGACTTGTACTCCTTAACTCATTGAAACAGCTTGGAACAGTTCTTAGGCGAATCCTACCTAATATTATTATATAAATCCTGGTGCTCATATGGTGAAATACCATTTTTTTCCAATTATTTTTGACACAGTTTGAGATATGGATAATCTGAATATACCAATCGATAGAGCTCGTCGGGTTGTACTCTGGAATACATTGGAACCGGTCCTGGACGAATCCTAGCTAACTTTACTATAGCAATCCTCATGTTTACATGGTGAAATAACAGTATTTCTCGATGATTTTTCACCTAGTTCGCGTTATAGGAAATCCAATTATACCAATCGATAGAGTTCGTCGAGTTGTACTTCGGAATACATTGGAATCACTTGGAACCGATCCTGGACGAATTCTAGCTGATTTTACTCGAATCTTTGGCTAACTTCACTTACATGATAGTGAATGCTTATTTGATTTACAAGGAGAATTATGACACAAACTGCACGACATCGCTACAGTTTCGTGAAAGTCTTGTGCGGTCTTTACTTCTTGGTGTGTCATAGGAAAAGCTAAAACTTGGTCCGAGAGAACGTTCAACAAGTAAAACAAAATGCAGGCTGATGGATCATAAGCTTGAAGAAATGGAAGGATCTGACCATGATGTTCGAAGACGTTGTGTTGACTGTTACGCGAAAAAGAGGAAATAACAATCAACAGAAGCATGCCATGCAATAACAAAGAGAATAAAAACTTTCTGTTCTGATTGTAACAAATTTTTTTGTCTTGATTGTTTTAACGAGAAGCGTCATGCTATGCAATAAATGCTTTTCAAAATAATAACGGAAGAGCAAATCACACCTTGCATGCAACTTCCCGCCTAAGAATATGTGAAAGAACAATATTTCTATATTACGTTTCTTGTTAAAATATAGTGGGGTCCACCGGTGGACCCCATCGCGGTGAAAGGGTTATTTTAGCCAAAAAACAAATCAACTGTCAAAATGCAAGAAAAAGTTCAAGAACAATGCCTAAGAAGTTCAAAACCAGTGACTGAACGATCAGACGAGTACTCATGGAAGATTGAAAAATGAAACGCTATTGGAAACATATTGCAAGAAAACTAAAAGATCATGAAAAACTACTTCGAAAGGGTTGCACCAGGATTAGAAAAAGTTTAAATGCGAACAAATTGAAAAAATAATATGTAGCAATGAAAAGTCTTCGACCAAAATGGCTACTTTAATTCAAAAAATGATATTGTGTGGGCTATTAGTAGATCCAAATCAGACACAAACAATGGAATACACAGGAAAAGAAAAATGTTCCATTTCTGTAGTGGTTGCAATCGGTTCCACATGGAATGGTCTCATAGCTCCATTTTTATCTGAAACGATGAACGCATAAATGGTCATATGTATTGTGAGAATTATTGCCATTTTATCAATCCCAAAATGACCAATTATTCGGTCATCGAAAATGGTGTTTGCAGAAAACGGCGGATTCTAACACACTAATGAAAAATCGCAAGAAAGTTACAAAAGTCACTTCAAATCGTTTATACCTAAAAGTCGGTGGTTTTCTAACTCACCAGACTTAAATCCCATAGATTACTCTATTTAGGATAGTATTAACAAAAATATTAATTATCAAAAGGGCAAATTACGACAGGATTTAAAGGAATAAAAGAAGTGTGTCAGAAAACTAATGCAAGCTATGTTCGCAAAGTGAGTGGTATTTATCTTCAAAGTGTTCGTGCAGTTGAATAACACAATGGTGATCATATTTTTCATGAACATTCATAATTTTTACAGTCTACTTCAGGTCTCCTTGAAAGATGTCATAACATTTTGAAGAATATTATTTGAAATATAAAGAGACTGTTTTTGATACTCCTTTTATTTTTGTTTATTTCAAAATAATGAGACGTTTCATCGTTACACACTAATTTACTTTTAGCTTTATCATATAACCGCTAGATTAATTCAATCAGATTTCTCACTGTCATTCTCGTAGAGAATTTGACGGTACATCTTTCAAATAAGAAAAAGCAAGACTATAGGATTTACTTGTGGTGAAATATTTGCAAAATAATAAATGTTGCAATATTTATGTCACCTCCAATATTTTGACTTAAGAAAACAATAAAATCTTGATTCTTTTTTTTGAAAGATGTGCCGTTAAAAGCTTTAAACACGCTGTATAAGAAACTCTATTGTTAAACAAAAAACCTTGCAAACATTAACATGCAGAGACACAACACTATCATAGAGATTGTTCATATTGAGCTTAGGAAAGCTATCAGAAACAGTTAATAAGAATTTTGTTTGCTCAGTTTTGTAGAGTTTCTCACGGCGCATCTTTTAAAAAATAATCAAGATCTTATCATTTTGTTAGGTCGAAATATAAGCAAAACAAAATATGTCGTAAAACTTTCGGTACAGTCGGTGGTCACATGATTTTTCTCCCTTTAATCATTCGCGGTAAAGTAAACGAAATAAATTACTTTTAGAGCTTGTACAGCTATTCGTACTTTTTAAAATGGTATCAAATTCACTTTTAATGAACCTGTCTGGAGAAGAAAACCATCGCTCAAGAAAAAAATCTTGTATAATAAAGATATATGTCAATTTTGTCGAAAATGTTTCGGTTATAATTCTCTACCGAAGCGGTGGTGACAGCGGCGGAGCCAGCCTTTCGAACTAGGGGGCCCAGCCCCTTCTAGATTTTTCGGCACCCTTACAATAAAAAAATTCTTGAAAACATTACTGCACATTTCCTAATTTTTTCAAAAAACCTTTGATCGGGGCGAGGCGGAGGTAGCTTGGTAAAGGTTCTATATACTCTTCTTCAGGGGTTGCCCATATCTCGGGAAAATTTCTGTATCCTACTACCTACAGTTTCGGACTAGGGGCGTGTTACATCCTGACCTCTATATGTTATATG
This sequence comes from Macrotrachela quadricornifera, assembly GCA_022393335.1. NCBI lineage: Eukaryota > Metazoa > Rotifera > Eurotatoria > Philodinida > Philodinidae > Macrotrachela > Macrotrachela quadricornifera. Next base: position 10,384 of record JAJEKB010019191.1, read on the forward strand.
TTTTCTATTTCTGTCGTAATGTTATTGTTTTCCTTTTCTCTTTTGTTAGTCACCATGTTATATAATCTTGTTGTGATAAATAAACTAGCCAGTTATGCCTTTAGTACAAACGAACTAAATGTCTTTAACTTTCTAAGTACACGCTCAGGATCAACAAAGGCATTAACAGTGGTGACAGCGGTTTAAAAGAAGCAAATTATTTCTTCTTTTAATTTCATCAACGATTATAATTTCTTAAAGAAGGAATCCTTCTTAATTAGGAGTTGATTCTGTTCTACATATTCAACGACGAAGGTTCATTTATAGTTATGACGAATGATGACTCACCATCGAATCCAAACGAAGACACAAAGATAAAAGAAAAATCGATAAAATCAGATCTTACAACACAAGCACGACAAATAAGTACACCAAAAGAAGCAGTACGTCGACATGTTCGAATTATGGCAGAAGAAGAGCAAATTGCTATGGATAAGTGGTTATCTATATTGAATCAAGTTTATGATGATTGGAACTATTCACCATCACAGCGTATAGCTTATACAATTCAATTTTTAAATGAAGAGCAAAAAGCATGGTATGAACAAAATAAAGATGACATTAAAGATAATTGGATATTCTTTCGAGAACAATTAAAACAAAATCCACCTCATCATAAAGTAATTCGAACAACTGTTCCATTAATTAATACATCAACATTGAACAATACTGATGCGGTCGTGCTGGAAGAGCTTATTGACGCAAAATTTGAAAAATATTCAGGTGTTGGTGATGCAAAAAATTGGTTGTTGCAAACTATGAATCAGTTTAAAGCATGTGGTTTGCGACGCGATGATCAATTCGAAGCTATACCTTTATTATTAGAGGGCGACGCTTATTTGTGGTATGCTGACAACAACGACACAATTTTCAACTTTGAAACATTCAGCAAATTATTTCTTCAGCAATTTAAATCAACAGCATCATCACCAACAAGTTCTTTAGGGGGTACGAGCTCATTAGTGGCTACAGTACCTGATCAGTCATCTACATCACATTTACAACGAACAGTGGCAGATGAAATTATTAAAAAACCAACATACTTTTCTGGTTCGAAACATGATGTTCATGATTGGTTAGATAAAATAGAACAACGTTTTAAAATGGCAAATTGGAATGATGATCAAAAATTACAATACATCTCTATACATTTACAAGATGATGCATATAGATGGTGGATGCAAACAACCACATCAATTAAAACATGGCCATCATTTATTACAGCTATCACACAAGCTTTTGGATCAACAAAGGTACAAGAATTTGCATTTGAACAATTGAAATGGTATAAACAAACAGTTAATCAAACCATTACACAATATTACGATAAAATTATGGAATTATGTAAAAAAGTCGATCCCATAATGCCTGATTCTTTGAAGGTGAAATATTTAATGGCTGAAGTGAAAGAATCATTGAAAACACATGTAGCATGACAAGATCCAAAAACAACTGAAGCATTCCTGTTATCAGCAAGGAGGATTGACGATGTATTATCACTCACCAAAATAAATAATGAATTAGCTGACAATGATATTACCATTATAAATTCAACTGCTTATCAAAATCAACCAAGTGAACAAGCAACTGCTACACGAACATCAAATAATAAATTTAATCAAAAAAATTCTCGATATACAAATACATCACAACCTCGTACAACTTTTAATAAGAATACACCAACTGGAAATAATGCAAGTTGGCAAAATAAATCTTACAGTTATACAACATCAACGCGTAGATCAAGTGTTTGTTACAATTGTGGTACTCCTGGTCATTATGCCCGGGATTGTACCCGTTCCCATTTTCAATAGGGGAAGCATCGGTCGATGGTGCTGCTTCCGATAATTTTTACATCAATCCATCGACATTAAATACATCCCTTTTATATCTTAATGTTAATGTAAATAATAGATGTATGAAAGCGATGATAGATACAGGTGCAAATAGAACTTTTATTTCAATTAAAGCATTAGATCCATCATGTGGTAGGATGTTTGTTAATAAATTACATAAGCGTGTCATTTTAGCTGATGGATATTCGTCTATTTCGGTTTATGGTACATTAAATTTATCTATTCTCATGGGTAATACATCAACATCTATCAAAGCATTTGTAGTTAAAGAATTATGTGCTGATTGTATATTAGGAATGGATTTTATTAATAAATATAAATTAATTATTAATACAGAAGAAAAAATTGTTTCACTTTATAATAATCATAAACGTACAACATTAAAATTTGATATTCATTCTAATGAAATCAAATATCCAGCACGTTTAGTTAATAATATTCGAATTCCACCAAAACAGTCAAGGTTTATTCCTGTTTCTATTGGATTATCATCAGCCAATGTAACATTTGTCCATCATTTAAATTACAACAGCGAACATCTTTACTGATGTTAAATTCTTCATTAAAAGTTCATGATCACACCTCAAAAATTTTACTTTATAATCCAAAAAAATTATTCATATTCATTACCAAGAGGTTTAATATTAGGAACCACTACTATTTCTACATTATCTTTCAAAAAGATTTCAACCATTGATCATGAATTAGTAAATAAAAATATCACCAATTTAATTCAACATATTACTCGTCCTGATCGATATGAAAAAATTAAATCTATCCTTTATCAACATTCAAAATTATTTGATATTAGTAAAGCTACAGTTGCAATTAATGTGAAACCACATTCGATAAAAACACTGGATCATCCTCCACCAACATCTAAACCATATTATACAACACCAAATAAACAAGAAGAAATGCACAACATAGTACAAGAATTATTACATTTTGGGTTAATTCGACCATCTTATTCACCATATGCTGCACCTGCTCTACTTGTACCTAAACATGATGGTAATTGGCGAATGGTAGTTGATTATAAAAAATTAAACCACATCACAATTAAAGATAGTCATCCATTACCGAAGATGGAACAAGCAATTCAAACGTTAGGTGGCGGTTATAAGTTCTTTACAAAACTCGATATGAAAAGCGGGTTTTGGCAGATTCCAATTGAAGAAGAAGACCGACACAAGACCGCATTTATTACACCTGATGGTCTTTATGAATGGAATGTTTTAGCACAAGGCTTAAAGAACAGCCCACCATCATTTCAACGTGTTATGGCAGATATATTATCTCCATGTGGTCAATTCGCATTAGTTTATATTGATGATATTGTGGTTTATTCTCGTTCATTCGAAGAACATCTTAAACATATTCATCAATTGTTATCAATTTTATCTCAACATCATTTCCAACTTAATCCTCCCAAGTGCAGTATCTTTCATCAACAAATTGATTATTTATCACATACAATATCAGAAAAGGGTGTTAAACCAAATAATGAAAAAATTCAAGCAATTATTATTTTAAGGGAACCTTCCACATTAACGGAAGGAAACAAGTTCCTGGGAGCTATTTCATGGTATCGTAAATTTATTCCACGATTCGCATCTATAGCTGCATCTATACACAAAGTAACAAATTTAACGAAAGCAAACCGAAGCAAATTTACTTGGGGAGAATCACAAAAAGAAGCATTTTTACAATTGAAACAATTGTTGGTAACTTCACCTTTATTCTTGGATTATCCTGATGAAGATCATCCAGTTATTTTAACTACAGATGCATCAAAAGTTGGCGTTGGAGGAACACTACAACAAAAAATTAATGATGAAATTAAGAATCTTTATTATCACTCTCAAATGACATCATCTACTCAAAGGAGATATGATCCAATTGAATTAGAAGCTTTAGCAATATGGATGTGCTTTCAACGCATGCGACCATACTTATTAGGAAGATCAATGACTATTTACACAGATCATTGTCCATTATGCAACATGATGAATTCAACAGTAAAAAATCGAAGAGTTGATCGTATATCAATATTATTACAAGAATTCAATATTGAAAAAATCATACATATTAAAGGTCAACACAATTGTTTAGCTGATTACCTATCTCGTCATCCAATTCCAGGTGAAGAAGAAATATTTGATGAAGATTATGGTATTTCTAAGCGAGTAAAAGGAGAACCGACTGTTAGTGGACGTGTTCCTGATGAAATTCCTCCACGAGTTGGAGCTGTTGTAACAAGATCCAAAGCGAAACAATTGAAATTAAAACATGGTCAAATTCCAACAACAACACCAACAGATAGAAATAAGACAACGTTACCACCAATAGAAGAAGAAAGTGATCAAAGGGAAGAAGACTCATCACAAGTTATTGTGAAAAATACGCTGGACATAGAACAATTAAAAGTTGAACAAGGAAAAGATCTGAATATCCAACAGATAATTGCAGAAGTTATGAAGGATTCAGTCAGAAGTTCTTATGAATTTAAAGATGGCTTATTATATAAGTTAATGGTTATGCGTGAAGGTTGTAATACGAAAAAGAAATTAATTTATTTACCTTCAACTATGATCAACGATTTGTTACAAGTTTATCATAGCGACCCTCTTAGTGGTCATTTTGGTGTTCAACGAACATACCGAAAGATTAAAAGCAAGTATTGGTGGCCAAACATGAAACAGTCCATCACTCGATATATACAATCATGTTTACTATGTCAACAATACAATGTTAGTAGATCGAAGAAGCCTGGTCATTTACAACCCATTCCACCTCCTGAAGGACCATTTCAATTAATTGGTATAGATTATTGTGGACCATTTCAATTAATTGGTATAGATTATTGTGGACCATTTCAATTAATTGGTATAGATTATTGTGGACCATTTAAACGAACACCTCGTGGTAATCTATATGTATTATGTGTTACAGATTATTTCACAAGATGGGTAGTTGCTATTGCGGTACCTGAGTGTTCAGCACAAACAACGGCTGAAGCATTATTTAATGAATACATTTGCAAGTATGGGGTACTAGCAGTAGTGCTATCCGATCAAGGAACGCACTTCCTCAATCAGTTAATGGAAGCTATGTCAAAATTAGTTGGATATAATCACACTTATTCAACAACGTATCATCCTCAATCAAATGGAATGGTTGAAAGATTCAACGCAACATTCGTTCCTCAAATTGCCAAGCTCCAAGATAGAGAAAACAACAATTGGGATGAATTCTTGTTACCTGTAGTATTTGCATATAATCCAGGCACACACTCAACAACTCAATATTCACCATTCCAGTTATTGTTTGGAAGAGAACCAAGACTACCTCCCGATGGAAAACTATCTTCATTTACATTTAATAAACCAAATGATTATTATGAGCAATTGAAAAAATGTATGAAAGTGATGCATACACATGCACGTGAAAATATTCTTCGTCAGCAACATCAATATAAGGTTCGATATGATCAACAACGTTCTAATCCCCATTATGAAATAAATGATCGTGTTTTAATTAGAAGACATGGAATGAAAAATAAATTAGAACCAAAATATTCAATTACACCACCAATTATTATTCGTGCTCAACATCCAATTTATATTGTTAAAGATGAAATAACACAAGCAGAAACACGGGTACACATTGATGATATTAGACCCATTTCTGTTTCTAGATCAAATTAACTTTTAAAAGAAAAAATAAAAATCAACAACATCAGATTTAATTGTATCCTTTTAAATATTTTTATCAGTATTAACATTATATTTTTATCAATTTTATTATTCGTTATTTGATGTATATGTCTTATTAATTTTTGGCAAAGATTTATATGAATGATATTAAATGTTAAACCTACTTAAACGTATGGCCAACGCTTAAAATGGTATAACATTTATTATCGGTCAAGTGGATTTATGGATATTTTAATATGCGCGCATTAAAAGATCAAATTTTCTCTCATCAAATCCAATTGGAAAGATAATAATGATAATATTCATTTATAATTACAATAAAAAATTGATAATGACTCATCGTTAAAGGAAACTTTCTTTAAAAATAAAAAAGAATGGTTTCTGAAATGAACCAATCCAAATAATTATTGACTTGTCTGTAAGTCAACGACATCTGTGGTCAATATCATCAAGTGTATAGTGTGAATGTTCAACATGGATGACCAATGGCTATTGGTCAATACCATCTTCGAATGAAAATTATGTTATGATTCATTAAATCGAATCGTCCATATTTTACGGACTATTATTCTATTGTTTATTTGGATAATCACCAACCATTGTTAATTGTTCATTTTAGATCAGCTGTTGTCGATTAGATCAGCTGTTTAATTACTTACAGGAATATATATTCATTTAGTTATTAATTGACCATTGTCCAGTTATTCTATCAATACACTATTTATTTATTTAGAAGATTTTTCAAATTATTTTATTAAACATGTTTATAATTGTTTAGATTATTTCGATACTCAATACAGCTGTTCAACTAATCGTCATCAACATCAACTACATCTAGAATTTCTTTATCATCAACATCAACATCGTTTAGAATTTTATCATTAATATCAGGTCGAACTTCATCTTTATTAAGATCAATATTTACAACTCGAATTTTTTCATTATCATCATCAACACCAACAACTTTAATTGAATAAAATTTTATAATGGCAGAAAAAAATCGTTCATGTTATTCATCATCTTATTCATCAAATAATACACCAAATCGTTCAGCTCGTCATCCATCATTTAATACACAACACCGACATTCACCGCCACGTACACAAGATCATCATTCAACATTAACTCGACATTCATTATTTGGACATGGCTCAAGATTTGATGTACCATCGTCTAGTTATCGACTTGTATTTGTTAACAAGGATATGTCATTACGAGTAATGAATCAAGTATTAGATCACGTGGCTCAATGTTATTTATATGCAATTGATACAGAGTCAGAGATGTCCGATAATGAGCTGGCCCTCGTACAAATTCAATCAATTGGTCATCAATTACCATCATATATTATCTTTATCGAATTAAATTAATTGCCTGGACAAACATCGGAAATGTACGTATATGTTAAAAAACTGTTTGATTTGATATTTAGATCGATCAATAAATTGTATGGATGGGGAAACATGCATATGGAATTGATGTCAATTAAAAATTTAATTACATGGCCGATATCAGCTGAACTTATTAACATCCAACCTTATTATTCAATATGGTATGATAGAGCACGGATTCTTTGTAGGATCTCGAGCTCGATTGATCAATCTCAAGACGTTAATGATGTTAAAAATGATCGACAAATTAATGTACAAGCTCCTTGTGGTTGCGTCCTGCAAGCCCATATAAACCCGGTGAATTATGGTCGTTAAAAAATGCCCTTTTTTATGCAAGTGGATTAATTATTAAAAAAGAATGTTCAAGGAGTCATTGGGGACAAAGTTTAACGTCATCAAGCTCATCTTTATCTTATTCAACTCAACAAAGAATGATTGAATATGCCAAGGAAGACGTGATGGTCGTAGTGTTTCTTACAAGACCAATTTTAGAACAATGGTCTTTTACAATGATACATCACCGAAGAATTAATGAAGCATTTATGGCATTTGAACCGACAAAATTACCACCATTATCACAACCAAGTAAGAAAAAGAAGAAGAACAAGAATATTGACTTGGGAAAATTGTCAAGATTATTAAATGAAAAAAATGTCGATCCAGGTTCATCAGATGAAGAAATTTATTTATGCCAACTTGTTCAACCAAGAGATACAAATGATAAAGATGATGAAGCTAATAGTGGTAGTGTTGTTCCTGTAGTAATAGAAAAAACAACTGAAGAATTAGCTGAAGCAACGCAAAATGATTTAGAAGACATTTCGGATGATGAATTATTACGTAGTGATGATGAATTAGAAGCAGCAGCACAAGAACATCAAGCTGAACCATTAGAAAATGAAACAACTAAAGCTGGTATTATTGTTAATGTTGAACCAGATGAACCATGTGATGAAGCACCTCAACAACAACAAGTACAATATAAACAAGTCAAACAAGGTCGTGTAAGACGAAGCGCTCAATGGAAGAAACGTCAGAACAAGAAGAGAAATGATAAGACGAAGAAACGTCGTTACCGGTACTTCATCAAATTCGAATGTTATTATTTGTTCCCGAAGAAATTGGTGCGGAAGATCTTACGTTATTACAACATCGAATTTACGCACGTAGACGACGATGAAGACAAAAAACTATTAATTGGATTGAAGAACAGTCAAGCTCAAGATGATGCTCAAAGAAAATTATCCAACAGCATGTTCAACAGAAATGGATATTTCTATTATAAAAGGAAATTCGGACGTTAATCTCGTGCTGTTGTTTTTTTTTTATTTTATATATATATATATATTTTTCTCATATTTCTTCTTCTCTTTTTTTTGTGATCTCTGCCTGGTGTTGTGTTAGTCATGTTCTCAGATATTTTTGTATTTCTCTCTTTTTGTCTGTTATGTCTCATGTTTTTCTTGGTCTTAAAAAAGTGTTTGTAAACAAAACTTTTTTTCGAAGGGGAAGGGTGTTACATCCCGACCTCTATATGTTATATGTTTTCTATTTCTGTCGTAATGTTATTGTTTTCCTTTTCTCTTTTGTTAGTCATCATGTTATATAATCTTGTTGTGATAAATAAACTAGCCAGTTATGCCGTTAGTAAAAACGAACTAAATGTCTTTAACTTTCTAAGTACACGCCCAGGATCAACAAAGGCATTAACAGGGCGGCCCAGCCTCCTCAGCGGGCTTTTGAGCCCCCGCCCCATAACAAGTAAAATATATGAGAGAATCCTACCGACATGAAGCCTCATTTTGATACATTCTTATTGCAAGGATAAAGCATATTATTGCCCAGGTCATGTAAGAGATGATCCTGAATATCCTTAAATCGGCCCGAACAACATCATGTTTTATCCTTATAAAAGTAGAGAGAACCTACCAGCACAAACGATAAGTGAATACATTTTCTCCGTTAGCGTAAGGATAAAATTTGGTATTGTTCGGGCCGGTTTAGGGATGTTCAGGATCCTCTCTTATATGACCCGGATAATAGTATGCTTTATTCTTACAATAAGAATGTATCAAATTGAGGCTTCATGTCGGTTGGACACTTTCATATGTATGAAAAAGCTTGACAGCGCAGCCCTTTTAGGGCTAAAATGTGGAACTCACATATTCATATAAGCTAGGAGCTGTGTTACTGTAAATTTTTCATAATGTTAGTGCTCTACATTATTAGATATATATTTACAGCAAAGCTTTAAGGTGGAAGAGAACGATGATAAAACACAGGAATCATTTATTGCGTCGTGTCTGCTGCAATGGGGAGGTATCTTTGATAGAGATATCTGCAATGCAGACCTGTCTGTAATTGGAGCTGGCCTGTAAGGGGAGAGCTCGAAAAGTCTCGACTTAAAATTTACATTCACTCTTTTTCTTCGAAAAAATATAGCCACGCCTGTTATATCTGTGACGGACAGGAAGCGTTGCTAAGGAAAATTTGTACTAAATGACCTTTGACCGCGGTTGCTATGGAAACTGTCTTTTGACCTTGGTTGCTAAGGATGTCTGTAAGGGGGGGGGGGGGGGGGGGAGCCGCAAAACTTCGACTTAAAACTTACACTCACATTTTTCATATGTGAGTTCCACAAAATCTCACTAGATGAAGTTTAGCCCCATTTGTCTCCCTCTGGCTTCCCCACTGAGTGGTTAACGCTGATCGTTTCATATTTGAGATATATACAGTTAACTTGACAAAAACATATAGTTTTACTGGCAAGAGCCCGCGCATATTGCACGGATATTTTTCTTATAACGTGTGACATTAACCCTTAAGCTTACATTCAGTAGGAGCATACGGACAGTCGGCATTGTATGCCTCGAAATCCTAAGGCTTCATACTTTTGTATGGCATATATTTTTATAGTCTATATTGTCTTGATCTTATATATGTAGCATTATATTCCTTGTTGCCTTATCCGCTTATTGCCTTCCCCTTTTTGCTCTCTCCCTTATTTTCTTAACCCCTTATCGCCTTACTCTAATGGTCTTCCTTCCTGATCTATGAGTATTCAATATAACAGCTCTTGAGGACTTATGGATGTCCTATAAAATAGTCTTTGAGGATCTATGGCTACTCTATCTAATGGTCCCAGAGGACGTCTCCATAATATAGTCTTTGAAGACCTATAAATGTCTCTATAGTATACCCCTTGAGGACCTATGGGTAACTCCGCCCTCGAAAATAAAAGGCCATGGCATTATAAAGTGTTTCGATACATCGCTTGTTTTTAGGTGGCCTTCTATTGAGAGTCAAGATTTGGCCATTCATTAATTTTAAAAAAATTGAAAATTAATAATTAATTAATAAACATTTTTACCATTTTTAGGCGCTTTTTACGAAAAAAATCGCCATTTTTTGTAATAAAATATTAGAAAATTGGTTATTTTCTATAATCATTAATTGAAATTTATTAAAAATTTAATATTTTGTAATATATTAATTAACCAGCGGTAGTACCCGGCGTTGCTCGGGAAATCTTCGTACTGGAAACTTACCATATTAGAAAACGACAGAAGATGTATGGAAGGTTTGCTGAAGACCTTTTTATCTATTATTACTACATGTCCCACTATTTATACACTTACATTCATTTTTAAATCAGATAATTCAACAAATAGTGTGAGGGTATGACTGTCTTTCTGTTAACTCATGCCTAATGCCATACTTTATACCAACATCTAGTGCAAAAAAAGAGACTCTAAGGGATGAATATTTTAATAATGACAGCAAATGCTCGAAAGTTTTTGAAAGATTGAGAAAAATTGCAATATATCTTAACCTGTGTGGAATTTCAGCCCAACTACCCCGCCGGTCATCCTGATCCCTCTTGATCTTTCTCAGGATCTAAAAGTATGCTATGAAAAATTTGGCACCGCTAGCTCGTGCAGTGTGCAAATGTATAAAAAACAGACAGACACAACTTCTTTTATATATATAGATTATGAGTTATGAAGAATGGAATTTTATCACACTTTTTATTTTCTTTATTCGATAGATATTTTCAATCATACGGTTGCACTTCATCTTATAGATTTGTTGTCTTTCGATTATCCTAAAATTTTGCGTGGTCAATGGCAAGAAGCACATGTTTTAATATACTTTCGTTCTTGAATTATTGAGAAAACAATAATACGCATAAATTCTTTGAAAAAAAGCATCTACTGTAGTAAATCCAACAGTAGGAGGGGGCAACTCTCCTCCCTTAAGATGAAACTTTTGGATCGGAAACTACCCCATGATTTTCCCCTGGTTGAAAAGGTATTGTGCGCAAAATTTCATTGCATTTCCTCGTACCGTGTCTAAATGCATGAAGAACAAACAGACAGACAAACAAACTTGCTTGTTTATATATATATAGATGATTACATGATCTTCTAATAAGGCGTTTGAACTTTTGTTCGAGCATGGCCTTGTACAAAAGGTGGCCGTCCATTCTGGAGGGGAGGGAGATTACCTCGATATAATAGCCTTTGTGGACTTATGGGTACCCCTATATAATAGCCCGTGAGGACCTATGAATGTGTCCATAATATAGCCTTTGAAGGCCTATGGTACTCCTATATAATCGTCCTTGGATTCCTAGGAGTACCCTATCTAATAGCTCTTTGGACCTTCCTGCTTATAGCCTCTTTAACCTTTGAACTTGGATCCCTAACCTTTAATCTTTGACTATTGATCTTTGACTCGGTAATAGACGGATAGAAAATGAACATTATTATATAGATTGAAATTTTCGAACACAGCTGGAAGCTTTCCTTTGTAGGATCCTCCGTTTCCAAGAGAAAGTATTAACTAAGGAATGAATCATAATGAATAAGTGTCTCAGTATTTTCCATATATTTCATTCATATTTCAGTGTTTACGAAAACTTTTTTAGCAAAAGATTCCTCATTAAATTCTCCATATAACCTAGATATTTTTATTGTCTTGAATAATGTCCATTATTTTGTGACACCTGATAGAACTGATTCGTCCAAGATTTAAAATTTACAAACGCAACATCTTTCTAAATTTTTTTCATTGTTCTTTTCAATTCTCAGATCATTGTTGCACCAAATGTCAGTTCATTCCAGTTGATGACCTTCACAAATTTTTTGTGAAACACGATCTGAAAGAGAGTGTTGAAGTGTTTAAGGGTAGAAATTCGCACCCACTCCCCTCCCCCCTCCCCACAGATCGTGATCGACAGACTCAATGACCTTTGTCACAGACCGTGACCAATGGGGTCAAAGGTCACCGAGTATATATCGGTAGAAGAAGATCGTCACAGGCTATGATCAGCGGAGTCAAAGGCCACCAAGTACATTTCGATAGTGGAAGATTCACAGATCGTGACCGGCACCACAGCTAAGGAATACCATCACAGACCGTGACCGACAGTCAAACGTAACGTCACAGATCGTAACCGACACTATCATATAGCGTGGCTGATAGCCAAAAGCAGCGTTACAGTGTATGGTCGACAGCGAAACAGTTATATCGTGTTTTACATTTTAATCCCGTAGGAATTGCGCTAACAGCTTTCTCAAAGACAGTGAGAACTAGCGCAACAATGATCTGAGAATTGAAAAAGAACAGTGAAAAATATTTAGAAAGATGTTGCGTTTGAAAGTTTTAAATCTTGGACGAATCAATTCTATCAGGTGTCACAAAATAATGGACATTATTCAAGACAATAAAAATATCTAGGTTATATGGAGAATTTAATGAGCAATCTTTTGCTAAAAAAGTTTTCGTAAACACTGAAATATGAATGAAATATATGGAAAATACTGAGACACTTATTCATTATGACTCATTCCTTAGTTAATACTTTTTCTTCTATTTTTCTCCTCTTAGATATGGTGGGTTTTTAATTGAACGGAGCATTTCTTTCTTATACTTCAAACGATTAAGCTCATTAATCTTTTTCCCGACAAACATGTCGATCTCTTTAGCCATTTTTCCTTTGTTGTACGCCTTAGCAATCTACGCTGATCTAGGCAGAATCAGAATTGTTTGGTATTAACACGTGGTCGTCTCCCCAGAAACTTAACATCCAAACTGATTCATGAGAAGATTATAAAAAGTATAATTTTTGTCTTGAAAATTTCATATACTGACTCTTTTTTTTATGATCAAATTAATAATTAACAAAGTGCTTTACCTGCTCGTTCGGAGTTCAATAAATGCTCTTTGCAAATGTCGCATATTGGTTGTAGCAATATGCATTATGTTAACATATTCAGTTCTATTGCGCCAACATTCATGTATCAATGTTATCAAAGCTTCCAGCGGATCATTAATATCAGCAATAGATGTTTATAGATACGTGGAGAAGCTTAATGTTAATGGCATTATTGATCCGCCATGTAACTGGTCAATCGGACGCCATACATATGTGTGCTCGGGCCACTGTCCATGGGTTACAAAACAATTAATGAAATGTACATTCCTAAGACGTATTGTTAATAGAGAGCTCGAAGAAACCGGAATGTATTGCACGCCTCCTGCAGACGACTGTGTCTCCTATAATGCATGGCTTAAAGAAGAACTACCTCTTACTTTGAATCCAATACGTGAAATTCCAAAAGAACTATTATCTAACTTCACTTTGAATGGTTTGATACCTGTTACATACACAATTGGATTTCAGTTCTCCAATTATAGTGGTTCAGGACTTAACTGGTCAATTAGTTATATGGACACTTACATAAGACAAGTAAAACGACGTAAACCATTTGGTACCTATCAAACGACGGCACTTTATCCTGTTTTGGACGCATATAGCGGACTTGCAGTACGAGGAAAACAATGTGCCGTTATTGGAAGTGAATATCCTTGGATTGAAGCAGCTTTATTGGGATATGGAGCGACAACTGTCACTACAATCGAATATAATCACATTGTAACTGATGTACCGAATTTGTTTACAATTACTCCGAGGGCGTTTTTAGCGGCACAGCAAATGGATGCCAATGATGGATATGCTCAACTGTTCGATAGTGTATGGAGTTACAGCAGCTTGGAACATGATGGGTTAGGAAGATATACAGATCCAATTAATCCTTATGGTGATTTCCAGACTATGGTTAAGATTTCATGCATGTTAAAACCTGGCGGACTTCTCTTTCTAGCGGTCCCTACAAATAAGAATGATGGAATTCACTTTAATTTACATCGAGTGTACGGACCTATACGTTATCCCGTCCTCTATAGACATTTTCATGTGGTGCAGATGTTTGGTAAAGGCTTTCCTAACGATCCGAGTGACTACACATGGCAACCTATTTTAGTATTACAAAACAAAATAGGATGTCAATAGGAATTTACAAAGCCACTTCGAGCACTCCGTTCTCTTACAGGCATTCCTTGGTAAAAGCTTTCATAATTGTTTTTCCTTCCTACTGTCATACTGTGCCTAGGTTGTACAAAAAAGTCAAGGCATGACATCAATAATTTTGCAACATGACATACAATCATCATTTACTTCAATCAAGCATTCTATACATCTTTTTATATTTGTTAGCAAAACTTGAAGGGCGTACATCTCTGATTTCTATCCAGAGTTGTAACTGCTCCAGCGAATCAACCAGATTAAAACTGTTGAACTGACCGATTTTCAAAGTTTTTATTAGCTCAAAGTTCGAAAAGCAAACCTCTAATAATCGCAGGTTTTAGTGAAAAAATGAATTTCATAATTTTTCAGATATACATTTTTTTCTGAATAGTGAATGTTATGAATAAGTTCAAGATTTTGTATCCAGATAATTACTTCATTTCAGTAATAATTATTTTTGTTTTCTGTAGTTTATCGAAAGTATTTTATTTTACTTCGAAAAACTGTAGTGTGCGAAGTAAAGTTCTTACGTTGTCTCATTGGCGTCATATTAGAGACAAAATTTTAGATTGAGCCGTCAATTCAAGCGAAATTTCGGTTTCTTTTGTGTGAAATCCAAATGAAAAAAATTCAAGATTTATAAATTGGTAATCTAGTTTCTATTAAATAATTTATCTTTTCACACGAGAAATAGATTACATATTTATATATAACAGAGCTCACAGATATAAAATGAGTACAGCATCACATTTCCTCTTGAAGATTCATAAAATTTGAGCAAAAATACAAAACACATTGGCTTTGGGCTTCTTCCTCTAATCGTTAATGAATGACACAATAAACCAGCCAGTTTCTACCGGTTTTTGTCGACCTGGAAATACTTTTAGACTGATACAAATCAATTGAACCTGATCGGACTAGTATCTTTTGATTGTTTTATACTCTGTTTCGGTTCTTATAGAAACCAGAAGTGATTTCGAGTGATACGTTCATTAATTACAGGGCTTATAGTCAGATGTCGTTCTTATAAATTTCAACTTATTCGGGCAACCTTCTCCTTACTTTCGTACTTTGTCAAATAGGCTCCCAGATGGCCGAAAGTAATGGTAGTAACATCCCAGTACTATTTGATTTTGGAAGAATTTTACCTGAGTCCATAATTACTTTTTATCCCATTAGATAGGGATTAAAATTCTGAATAAACGTGTGTGAATAGGTTTAAGCTAAATCCAAGCTTTGATTATGAAAACTTCGTTATCTATTTACTATAAAGTGATCGATAGACTGTATCGAAATCTTGTGTACTTTCGTTTTTTTATTATAGGATGTTGACCCAGCGCTATTTTTCAAGCACCAATAGTAATTGTCAGAGCTACGAAACTGCAAAGACAATCAGCTGCAGGAATTCTGCTCTTCCAACATTATCTATCACATCCTGGCCAAACATTAACAAAGGTATCTTACAGTAATTATTATGAATCTAGATAAGTTAAAAAGAAAGAGATAACTGCAGCAAATATCATAATTTCTATTTCATACAGAAAAAAAAAAAAGACTCAAGCTTTTGTATACAATTCATGTACACATCGTCAGGAGTTATACGAAGTTGTGAAGACCAATTACATGAGCAAATGTATCACCTTTTTTCAACAGGTGTTTTTGTTGATGTTAAAGTTTCAACCTTCTTCTTGAGACACCAAGTAGAACAACAAGATATATTGGACAACGACATATGTACTTGTTATGTAGATATATACACTTGTTGTTAAACATAAATATAAATACATTATTTTTTTGATATAGACATAATATAGTGATCGTATATTTTAAACATTACTAAAGGAAAATAATGTTCATAAAGGTATAGTAAAGAAAGTTTAAATATCAAATCTATATAAGAACAACAGATATAGTAAAGAAATAATGTATAACAATAGATAATTTAAGATTAACTGAAGGTTAGCATATGTCTGTAGAGATATTACTACAATAAAATGTTAACAAGTAATGCGATAAAGAAAGAATGATGTACAATAATAGATAAGATAAGTAATTCAGAATGATCGAAAGTTAACATATATTTATAAAAATATTAATACAACAATGTATCAACAACAAATGTGAAATAGAAATGATGTATAACAATAAATACATTAACAACTATATGAAATGATCCTATATTATCAAATATTTCTACAAATAAATATTGGTAAAAGGTGAGATACATAGATGACGTGTTTCAATACATCAAACCAAAAAGGAACGTAAGTGAACATATATCTACGAAAATATTGTTACAGTAAAATACCAATAATAGATATTATAAAGAAATGACGTAACAATAAATAAATGAAAAACAACATTTTGTGAGTGTATCTGTAGAGATATTAACATAAACAATTCTCATTAAGAGATGGGATAAAGAATTGATTTTTAACAATATTTATAGAAATATATTACAACTAAATATTAATAATAAATGCAATAAAGAATCGATCTATAACAATAGACAAGTTAATAGAAGTAGGAAGTGAACATCTACCATAAAGTTTTCTGATGAAATAATCTAACTTATATCTCAAATTTTTATGCATATATAAGAAAAGGAATCAACGAACAAATTTCATCTATATTAAGAGATGAGATAAAGAATTGATTTTTAATAATATATGAAATTAAGAATAGAGAATGAACATATATTTCTAGAAATATTATTACAATTGAATATCAATAATAATAAATGTAATAAAGAAATGATTCATAACAATTGATAAGTTAATCGAAATAAAAAGTGAACATCTATTATAGAGTCCTCTAATGAAATAATATAGCTTATAACTTGAGCATATGCACATATAAAAAGTAGCAAACAACAAATTTGTCTATTTTATTTTGTATATTAAGTATTAAAATAAAAGAGCTAAGATTAAGAACTATTAAGTGCATCAATGATGTATTGAGAGAAGTAGAGACGCTAAAGAAGATAATGAGAAAGAAAGTGAAGATTTAGAACGTAATACATAAGTTCTTTTGTCATAACAAAGTTTTTTCCTTTATTAGACAGACCAATGATATATGTAGATGAAGAAAGAAGTGATAATGAAATAGATTAGATTTGAGACAGTATAAAAGATAATCTACTCAAAATTGAAAGGAGAATGAAAGAAAGGAAATAAGCTAAAAATATAACATAAATATATGTGATATCTATTTTACTAGGTTGAGTAAAAAGTTCGTGCGTCATGTTAGAATAATGATTTTTTATGCATGAATTTATTCAAAAACAACAACAACAACAACTATTCTTCAAAATAAAGACCATCATTGTCCACGACCTTCTGCCAACGATCCGCAAGCTTTCGGATTTGGTCAAAGTACCACTCCTTCGGCTTTGAATCGAAAAATTCTTGACATGCTTCTTCAACTTCATCGAATGATTCAAATCGGCGACCTTTCATAAAGTGCTGCATTGATCGGAACAGACCGTAGTCAGGTGGAGCAACGTCTGGACTATAGGATGGATGCGGCAGAACTTCGACACCGTCCAATTCTTCAAACATCTTGCTGGTCTTTCTGGCGGTGTGCGGCTTTGCGTTGTCTTGTTGAAACAAAGCGCGTTTTCGACGAACAAGACTTGGATACTTTTCAACCAGCGCATCGTAGACTCGATCAAGTTGCTCGCAGTAAAGATCGGCGTTGATGGCGCGACCATTCGGCACAAGTTCAAAATGCAAGATTCCTTCAAAGTTCCACCAAACGCAAACCATGACTTTCCTTCCAAATTGATTTTGCTTCGGAACGGATGGAGGAGTTTGACCTTTTCGGACCCAACGCTTGCTTCGGTCGCGACTAACCAGGTAGACCCATTTCTCGTCTGATGTCACAATTCGCTTCCAAAAACGGTCATCTAACGGATTATTGAGCAATTGCCGGCAAATTTCGACTCGTTTGGCGGCTTGCGCTTCGGTTAACTCGTGTGGATCTTGTCGTGGCTTTTTGTGGACAAAGTCAAGTTGCGTGAGATGATTCCAAACTGTCTTCTGAGCGACACCAAGTTCTCCAGCCAATTCGCGTGTGTTTGATGACGGCTCAAGATCCAAAGCGGCTTGCAAGTCTCCTTCGTCCAAAACCGTTGGTCGTCCGGAACGTGGCCTGTCTTCAAGGTCAAAATCGCCTTCATCAAAACGCTTGAACCATTTCTGTGCAGTTCGTGGTGCCACCGTACCTTCACCTTCAACGTCGCAAATTGCTTTGGCAGCCGCTTTTGCATCCAAATCGTTTCTCCAATAATGACGAAGCAATACACGAAGTTCAAAATTTGTGATTTCGTAATCAGACATCTTAAAAAATCAATAAATTTTTATAATAAGCACAGAACCAGATGGAAAACACAAAAAAATATATAAAAAATCATTATTTTAACGTGGCGCACGAACTTTTTACTCAACCTAGTAATATTCAAGATATAGTTAGTTATTTACGTCGATCACATAGTCAGTCTAAGTTATCAAAGCGTTTACAAATATTCTCAAAAACACGTTGGAATTCAGTAAATATTGTAGTATTTCTATTCGATTATGTTTTATCTTTTTGTTTTATCGCTGTGAAACCTTCTATTTTATTCATTCTACAGAAAATAGCACAAAATATTTCTTTTCTTTCTATGTTTTAGGCTTATGCAATGATTTATAGTTTTATTAGCGTTTATCCAGAATTACCTGGTGTTGTAAAAGATCCAGAAATGAAACAAAAATTGGCGACAATTGATTATGATGTGGTTTTTGAATTTATAAATTATTTTAAATACTTCGTTGATGTGACGGAAATATTATCAGCTGATAAACATTCAACTATTCATTTAGTATTACCGTTAAAACAACGGTTAATTAATTTATCAAAACCAAATACACATGATTCACCTGCAATTGCTGCTTTGAAAAAATACATATGTCGAGAAATTCCTTCATATTAGGAGCTTGAAGATGTGCATTTAATGGCTGTTATTTTACATCCAAATTTTAAACATTTACATATATGTCCAAGTGCTAAAGAGAAATGTTATGATTTATTAAATAGTGAAATTGAACGACGTCGTGCAAGTAACGATATAAAATATTTTTCTCTCATATTTCTTTTATTTTCATTATATTTCTGCAGTATCACGATCTTCATATACATCAAGTAGTTTGTCTTATCCGACAGCTACATTACAACCAACAACACAAGAAAATGATACTGATATTATTCGATCTTGTTTTGATCTTGAACAATCTCGAATACAACAACAACATATTAATGATGAATTTGAACGTTACTTGAACGACAAAACAAAATTAAAAAGAAATGATGATTTATTTCAATATTGGTCACAAAATCAACAACGTTTTTCAATATTAAATTCAATAGCAAAAGATATTTTGATTGTACCAGCAACAAATACTTGTGTGGAACGTTTGTTCTTCGCCAGTGGTCAGGCTGTTACTGAATCACGTACACGGTTAAGTGCTGATAAATTAGAGAAATTAATATTTTTGAAGAAAATCATTTGATTTTAAAAACTATTACAAGTGCAGCATTACCGAAAACAAATACAACACCATCAGAAACGAGTACAACATCATCAGAAATAAATATAACTTCAGCTGAATATTATGATGAATTATCAATAAATGAAAATTTGAAAGATCTTGTGGACCGTGAGAACAATATTGTTGAACAATCTGATGAACTAAATGTTGATAATGACTATTTTTTTTAATTTTTTTTTACAAGTGTGACTACAAAAGTAATTGTAAATAGGTATATATCTACTATTGTATTGAAGTGCATTGTTTTTTTCGAAGATAACTAGCAATTTGCTTTTCTTCAAATATTGTTTAAATAAATATCTGAACAACTAATTTAATTATTTGTTAGAAGAAAAGAATATCGCTGCTTTTTATGAAAATGCTCGCGATTCCAATTTTCCAGGAACTTGGAATCGGAATCGTATCGGAATTGGTTCTCTTATTTTCAGAATCGTATCGGAATCGGCAGATTTCAGGTTTATTGGAATCGGGATCGGAATCGCCGATTCCGATTCCGATCCCGTTTCCGATCCGGAATCGCCCATCCCTAATTACAATAAGAAAAAGAATAGCTCCAACTCCATGTAAAATATCTCTCCAAAAATTCCTATTTAATGTAATATCTCTCTTCGATGCAGAAAAAATAGAACCATCAATAATTGTAAAATCTCTCCTTATATCCAAATTAATGTAATGTCTCTCCTCGAGCTCTCAGTTATTTCAGCATTATTTAATTAAAACAGCTCCATTTATATATGTAAATGCCTCTCCTTATATCTATATTAATGTAACGTCTCTCCGTGAAAGAATTGTTATTTCAATATATGTTTTTAACAAAATCCCTATATATGTGTAATTTCTCGCTCATATTCGAACCACGAATCAACACAAAGTAATTACTCACAACTGCACAAATATCATTGATTAGCATATGTAAATTTTAATGTCAATTGAAAATTCAAAATTCACATTATAGCACATCATTAACATAGCTTAATAACTTTTAAATCAAAAATTACATCATAACTGAACATCATACATTAATAACAATTACAACTCAATATCACATTATTTCATAAAATATATTACATTAACAATAATGAAAACATTTAATATCACATAGTTTCATAAAATATATCACATTGATAATCATGAAAAATTTAAGATCACATTATTTCAACAATCTCATAAACAATTTAATAATACATTATTTCAACAATATCATATCACATTATTTCAACAATTTCATAAAAAATTTAATAATACATGATTTTGACAATTTCATAAAAAATTTAATAATACATGATTTTGACAATTTCATAAAAAATTTAATAATACATGATTTTGACAATTTCATAAAAAATTTAATAATACATGATTTTGACAATTTTATATCATGCATTAATAAACATACATTAATAACCATCAGAACTTAAAATCATAATAATTCATCGAACAAAATACATCGATAATCATCATGATTCAGTATCATATAAGTTCACTTGGTACACTATATAAGCTCAACATGCATCGAAAAAATTATCATAATCTAATAGCACATCATTCCAAAAACTTTCTCAACAAAAACAATCGATTCACTTGTTGATACATTAAAAACACTTGAAAAAGACATACATTCGAAAGGCCTCGTGTTTATTATATATAAAATCTATCTATTTATTTATTTATTTATTTATTTATTTATCTTTGTTTTTTTTCTTTCTTTATTAAAAGTTTATTAAAAATTATTTTTCTTTCTTTTTTTTCTTGCTATTTCTTTACTTATTAAGTGTTGACTTGATTTCGTTTAAAAAGTTGTTTTAGCTCGCGTTTCTCACAGACAAAAACAAATTACCTAATATTTGGGTTTGACTGTGGTTTGCTTAGACCTTTCAATTGAGATAATAAGCTCGAGAAAAAAAGTTTTTCCGATGGCATATAGGAGGAATACGGTGGCTCTATGGCAGACGCTTTCTTAAAGGAAAGAGTAACAAGTATAATAAAAGAATAAAAAAAACTTCAAATCATCATAATTATCACTATCATTTTTTTCCAAACCAAATCATCCTAATGTGAATAGATCTCTCTCAAATACGTCAGTTTCTGATTCCATCGATTCATCGTTAATATTGACACCAATAAAAGTATCCGATTTAATGCCAGTCGATGAATGCATCGATTTGATTTTCAATATCATCGAAAAATTTCCTATATCAATGCCTTGAAAAATGTTATTTTAAAAAATAACGATGATTATGTTACATGTTTAACGTCATTATATGCTAACTAGCGAGAGCCTGTACATACTGCTCGGATACTTTTTTCCTGTAATGTTTCATATCTGTTCTTTAACATTGATTGGGTAACAGACAATCAGCCAGTTTGCATTATATACATAGAGAGACCTTATATCCGTATATTATTACAATTCTTAAATACATTCATCAAGCTTTTCCAATCTGTTTCGCCTTAAAGAAAAAAATTTTTCAAACGTATACATGGCCTTATCTATATACGTTAGCAACCATTTATTGCCTATTGTCAATCTCCAGTCAAAATTGTGTCAATTCTTTTTATAGAAGATGCCTTCGATTAACATATTGCACATATAGAATATCCACTATAGACCTTCACAAATCTTTAAACCTTCCAACTTTGAATGAAAAATTTAAAAAATGTCTACAAAAACGATTAAAAAACATGCAAGTATTCGAACATGACATGCTCGAGCACATGTTATCATACAAAAATGTCATAACCAACTTACAACAACACTACAATGAGAGGCCATTGATTCAATATTTGCCAAAAGGAAGACCAAACAAGAAAATCCTATTTTTAATCCAAAATGATTATACAACTTTCATAGATAAGCTGTGCAGTTTTACTTGGTCAAATTAATATAAAAACTTCTATGCTTCCTCTCTCTGCTGCCTCCCACTCTTGCTAGCTATTATACATACCTTCGTTCACTTCTAATTTATACAGTCGTTACATGTTCAGTGTCCTTTTGTCATACCTATTTTCGTCGTGTACCTTCCTAAGTTACTAATTATGTTTACGAAATTTCTTTATGCGGTGCAATGCCCGCTCATATAAGTACATGTTTTTCTTCTTTGTTCCTTTTTCTCTCCGTTTCCGTGTATCTCCTAATTATGTAGAATCTCTTCTTTTTTGGCTGTCAGCATCTTGGGTGAATCGGCTATTAAACCTAAGTTTTAAACAAACAAAAATCCTTATATTATTGTAGTATTACTTCTTATAGCCTTATTTCGTTATTTCTTTATTGCGTATATTCCATGTAGCCTTATCTACTTATACTCTATACCCTTATCCCCTTCTACTCTTTTAGCTTCACTCCCTATGTCCCTGTAGCATTAGGCTCTTATCCGTTTTACCCTTATAGCCTTATGGTTCTTGTGGGCCGTTAGGTACCTCTATATAATAGCACTTGGTGACCTATGGTTACGCCTACATAATAACCCTTGTGGACCTATAGGTGTCTCTATATAATAGCCCTTGAGGATCTGCGGGCACCCTTCTATAACAGCTCTTAAGCACCTATGAGTGCCGCCATACACTAGCCCTTGAGGATTCAGAGATACCTCCATATAACAGTTCTTGAGGATCTAAGGCTACTGCCATATAATGACTTTCGAGGATCTATGAATACTTCATAGAATAGCTCTCGACAACCTCTCGGTACCTCTATAGGATAGCCTTTCAGGACTCATGAATACCCCCATATAATAGTCATTGTAGACTTATAGATACTGCGATATAATAATGCTTAAGGACCTATGGACACCCCCATATAGTGGCTCTTTCAGGCCTGTGAGTACCCATATAATAGCCCTAGCCTACTTTGGTCTTTAACTTTTAATCCGGTACAGACAAACAGACACTGTACATTATTTATATATAGATGGATGTCAGTAAATCTTGATGGATTCCAGTGGATCCCAATAGATCCCAATGGATCCTATTGGATCCCACTGGATCCCACTGGATCATCATGGATCCCGGGATCCGCTTTTTTCCCCTTGAGATAATCTTTATTTAAAACATAAAGTTGAAGAAATCACGAAATCTCTTTTTTTTTAAACAATGATAAAGTAAATCATTTCTTTTATTTATAAAGTAAAAAAGAAGTAACACCCTTCTTTTATATTATAGAATAAGTTCATATTTTTATCTATTTAGGTATACACTCATATTCTATACAAAAGTAAGTTTTATGTAAAAGACAATTGAATTTATTTCTCTATTTAGGTATATCTCAATAATCCAGTTACAGTTAGATTCAATTAAACTATATAAACCAAGTACTTTTTCATTCCGATATTTACCAATGATCAATTAAATGGTAGGTTTTTTACTGTTATAAAAAAAATTAATGTTTTTTTCCACTTAGGTATTTGTGAATAATCAATTCAATGGTAAATTCAATTTTACAATATGAATTAATTAAATTGTCAGCTGAGGATTTTATGAACATCAAACACCAATTATGTATTATTGCATCGATGGATGAAGGTATGTGTGTTTCTATTCTATTCGCGGCAGATTTGAGAGAGTGTACTAATGATAAGGTTTAAGAGTTATCTATGGGAAAAAATACAAAAAGAACATATTAGACCTAGTACCTCAAAATCGAGTGAAAATCGATTATACCCATATAATTTTAGTCAATATTTTAAGCAGCCATACTCATAGTAACATCAGATGTTAATCAATTATTTCAATTTTTATCATTGTAATTGGTTTTTCAAAATATTCTGTCTCGATTGTAATCATAATAATTGAAATAATCCATTAAAATTTCATTTGTCTATGATTACTAGCCCTTAAATTTTTGACTAAATCGTATGATTAAAATGGATTTTGGAAATTAGCTTCTTCGCATGAGTAAGAATAGAAATAAGGCAAGAGTTAGATATAGAAATAATGGTTACGGTTAGAAATAAGGACTGAGGATAGGAATAAAGGGTTAAGAGATAGAAATAATGGTTAAAGATAAAAATAAAAGCATTGAAAATACAGTTGATTAGCTACCTATAGAAGTAATCAGCAGCACTATATTAAGTGCGCTGAATAAATTGATTTTTACTAAGTTAGAACCATTTTTACTAGGTGAAAAAGAGGTTCGAGATAGAACGAGATAATACTAAGACGCCAAAATACATAGAAAAGCATCTAGAGAAGGATCAAGGAGATACTGAGATATCTATTGATAGGATTCAGAAATGGGTATAGAAGATGTTACAATATACAGAAAAGGATTTACGAAAAGATTTGGGATATGGTGAAGTACCCAGAGAGGATTTAGGAAAGGGTTTCGGAGAAGTTGAAATATCCAGAAAAGCTTTAGGAAAGAGTGTAGAAGATTTTCAACTACCCTAAAAATGATTTAGGAATAGGTTTGGAAAACGCTCTCATAACATTTATAAGCATTTCCTAAACTCTGTTTGCATATCTGAACTTCTCCTAAATTCCTTCATAAATCCTTTCTTGGCTTATCAACACTTCCCAAACGCTTGCATAAATCCTTTCGGGGGGTAACAACATATCAGGAACCCTTTCATAAATGTATTCAGGGTATAACAATATTTCTCAAACCCTTTTATAAACCCTTCTTTCGTATAATAAAGCCTCCCGAACACTTTCATAAACCCTTTCTGGGTATAACAACATCTCCGAAACTCGTTCATGGACCTTTTCAGGGTATAACAACATCTCTCAAACCCTTTCATAAACCCTTTCAAGGTATAACAACATCTCCGAGACAGGTTGATGAAACCTTTCAGAGTATAACAACATCTCTCAAACTCTTTCATAAATCCTTTATTGGTATAACAACATCTCCGAAACTCTTTCATGAACCATTTCAAGGTATAACAAAATCTCCGAAATAGGTTCATGAACGTTTTCAGCGTATCACAACATCTCCAAAACTCTTTCATGAACCTTTTCAGGGTATAACAACATCTCCGAAACAGGTTAATGAACCCTTTCAGGGTATAACAGCATCTCTCAAACTCTTTCATAAATCCTTTATTATTATAACAACATCTCCGAAACTCTTTCGTGAACCATTTCAAGGTATAACAACATCTCCGAAACGGGTCCATGAACCCTTCCACGGTATAACAACATCTCTCAAACCCGTTCATAAATCCTTCACTGGTATAACAACATCTCCGAAACTCTTTCATGAACCCTTTCAGGGTATAACAAAATTTCCGAAATCGGTTCATGAACGTTTTCAGGGTATAACAATATCTTCCAAACCGTTTCATAAACCCTTGATCGATATAACAGCATCTCCCAAACCCTTTTATGAACCTTTTCATGGTATAGCAACACCTCGGAAATCCTTTTATCAACTCTTTCAGGGTGCAACAACAGCTCCGAAACCTTTTCATAAACCCTTCTTGGATATAAAAGCGTCTCCCAAACGCTTATATAAACCCTTATCAGGAGTTGGCGAAGGGTATATGACTTTGAAAAATGTTTCAAAACCCTCTTAAGGGTTTATAAAAGTGCAATGTATAATGGTGCGTTTTAGCGTTTATATAAGTGAAATACCCTTTTATAAACCTGTAGGATGAGTTTATGAGAGGGTATGTGTTTTTTATAAACCTTTTGATAAACCCTTCTTTCGGTTTATGAATTCGTATATCATTGTAATAAACCCTTAAACGGGTTTATAAAAGTGCAACGTATAATAATCCCTTTTAGGGTTTATAAAAGTCAGATACCCTTTCAGAAACCCTTGGAACAGTATATGAAAGTATTTCTGAATGTCAAATACCCTTTTATAATCCCTTGCAGGAGTATATGAAAGTGTTTATGAAAGTGAAATACTCTTTCATAAATCCTTATAAAAGGTTTATAAATATTTCGGTATACGGTAAAAAGGGTGTGTTATACGTTGCACTTTTATAAACCCTTTAAGGGTTTATTATTGCATAGTTTTTTTTTTCAGTGTACTTACTATCAGACATTATTAATCGGGAAAAATAACTTTCTGGTTACCAGAATAGCTGTAGGAATCTTCTAAAACTTTGTATGCATTTTACATCTTCTAAATAATTGCGCAAGTTTCACCTCATTTCAAAATGCGTAGAATAACTATCTCCTTTAAGGACATATACAGCGCTTGCATTTAAACCGGATATTCCTATTCTTAAATTATAATATGATTTTTCTACATAATCCACAATACGTTCTTATCACCAGCTATATTGTAAAATCATTCATAATCTGAGAAATTCTATTCGAGTTGATGTAGTAGCAAGTATCCGATTTGATAAGAATTTAAGTATTATAAGTCAACTTTCCGATAAATTATGCAACTCTAAACAACGTTATAATAACAAAAATTCTGGTGACCAGACCTAAAAAATTCAATCAAAGCTCATTGTTCATTTTGAACCATTTTAGAGAACTGGACATTAAACAAAATCCTTTCCAACAAAAGTGGTGACCAATTTTCTTTCTTTTTAAAGGATTTATTAACAGTATCTAGTGTTATAAAAAAACAATTAACCGCAGCTCGCTGAAAATCTTGAAGAGTTATAATCAGTTCAGATCAATTTTCAAAATCTGGTCACTAGTTCTTCAGAAAAAAAGGTTTTCAGGAGACTCATTTCTCAGCCTAGTTCGTCTTAAAATATATGATCAAAGAACTCGACATAGCCCTTACTCTAAATGTACTTCAACTCTAAAAAGTTTCTAGCCGGTCATCAGAATTATCAATATTTTTCAAATGTTTACAATCGTATAAATGCTGAGAGAATTGACTAAGAGCACCTTTGCTTATAGCAGACCCTAACCTACCGACGTTGTATAGTAGATGATACAGGACAAGACTAATTTAAGATCTGTTGGACATATATACATATGGCATAAATATAGCAAAAAAGACCCTCTGTTAAACAAATCCCCACATAAAAATCCCCAGTTGGTCACTAGTTTCGATAGTTTTTGATTAATTATCCCAAGTGGGGATAAAGTTTGGGGATGAATCTGGGAACTACAATTTGGGGTAAATGATAGTCAACCTTACTATACTATACAATGCTATAAATGTTCTTCAACAGATATAGCTGTCATTCTATGAAAAAAAAACCAAAATCTTGTCGGATACCAATCCATGTTAAGAAAACAGAGCAGCACACGCATGTCAGACAAAACACAATATAACTCCTCCCTTCGTGTATACTATAATAATAATAATAATAACGTCCCATAGGCTTATCGCCTGTTGGGACCGGCCACGGTTATTATTATTAGTTTTCTACATGCAGCCGGGTTCTATTGTCTTTTCTTTTTACAGACGGCGATATCTGTACTCTCTTCCATCCAGCATACTGACTAACGATACAGTCAGCACGAATGACTCATGTGGAACGTATCATTTTAGACAATTTAGCCGTTAGTGACTTGTCTAAGGTCATTTCATGAATGATATTACTGAGGTTTGAACACAGTACCTTGTGGGTGCGTACTAAGCAACGTAACCACTCAACCACGACGGCTTCGTATATACTATATCAGCATGGAAGTTCTTCCTAGGCCCAAATAGTATTATTCACTACATTCTGCCAAACAAATGTACTAAAATTTCACCGGCCAGAACCTTTAAACTAGAAGGTTTCAGCTTTAACATTCTTTGCTCCTGAATACACTTGAAAGCAATAAATATTTCACGATGCACGTGCATTTATCCATACTATGTCATGCAATCATTACCACTTTTTCAAAACTGAACTTCCTCAATTACGATAGCCAACAAGAGTTCATACTGCCACATTAATTGCTTTATTTCCATCGAATTCGATCAAAATGCATCCTAATTCCATGAGTTCCGTGAATTCTGTGGGTTCCTTGGATTCCGTGGATCCGATGAATCTCTTAGATTCCGTGGTGTCTACGGGTTTCGGGGATTTCTTGGATTCCGTACATTCTATGAGTTTCTTGAATTCCGTGGGTTCTGTGATTTCCTTCTATTTCGTGGTTTCCGTCAATTCTGTGAGATGCTTAGGTTCTTTGGATTCGTTGGCTTCCGTGAATTCTATGAGTTCCATAAATTCCTTGAGCTCTTTGAATTCCGTGAGTTCTGTGGATTCCATGAGTTTGTCGGATCCCATGACTTACGTGAATTCGTCCGGAATATAGACATCAAGTCTTTTTTAGTGTCTACCTGAATGCAATTGTTTGTATAGTGTGTTTTGGATTCCGTGGATTTGAGCAGTTCAGATTTCATAGAATTCAGACACTGCTGGCCGTTGTCGTTTATGAACTCGTCTTTTATGCCACTATCCATATAGGCATGATTTTTATCGTCCCGATTGTTCTGACTACTTTCATTTTCGTTAATGCTATCATCATCATTATGAGAGTTCTGTGTTATGGATTCGTTGTCATTTGAACTTCGACTATCGATGTTTTCTGTTGATTGATAATTTGTCATTTCTTTTGTTTCTAATGAGTGATATAATGGACAAAGTCAGCGTCAGCGAGTATGAGTAACATTGAGATCATATCAAGTAGTTAAAAATCTGGATAGTTTCATAAAAACTAGAATTGTTCCTTTTGTATTGGATGCAGAGTTTCTATGTATTTTTAGATAGTTGCAACACTTTCCTCTTGGCATTGTGATTGTAAAAAGAGATAGAGCAGGAAGAAACAGTGCAACACTTATTCTATTACATTGACGAGTCACTTTATCTTTCTACTGGTTGAAATTAGGATAACTGCACATCGGGCTCCGCATTTATATAGGTCCCTATATGAAAGAGGCGTATTAATTTTGACTTAATCATCGTTCAGTATGTTTGAATGTGAATTCTGAGCTTTCGCTCTCCTCACAAAGTTTCATAAACACGAAACACATCGTTATAAAAACGATGACCATATGCTACAAAGAAAATACTCAAGCAGAACTTTCATAAGAAGATTATGAAAGTTCGAGTGCACGTCCTCCTACCACACTCTCATGTGGAAAAGCCATAGACATGGCAGAAGTTCATTCGTAGCTTCAAAAAAAAAATCAATGGAAAATATAGAAGAGAAACTGATAGTTGTTGATTATCTTGACTAAACATGTATGGGCTTGGGCAACCGACATGATACCCCTTTTTGATACAGTCCTATTCTAAGGATAAAACATACTCTTGTCCGAGTCATATGAAAGAGAATATCAGATAACCTTGGATTGGCGCGAAGAATACCATTTTTTATGCTTATGATAGTAGATAAAAGCTACTAGCTCAAACAACAAGCTGATAGCTTTTGTCCACTATTGTGAGGATGAAACATGGTGTTGTTCGGGCAAATTCAAGGTTATCTGATACCTCTCTTATATGACTCGAACAATAGTATGTTTTATCCTTAGAATAAGACTGTATCAAAATGGGATACGATGTCGGTTGCCCACGCCCATACATGTTCCGAAAAAATGACTTACAACTTCACCGTTCCATTAGAAATGATGCTCCTTTTTTTTGACCCCACGTTCTCTAAAGTGCTTTCACCTTTCTGAGAAAAAAAATCGATAGAAAACCTTAATTTGAGTATTTGGTAGATCATCTACTCATATGATGACTGAAACATGCAACACTTAACGGGTGGGCCGAAAATTTTGAGACAAAATGTTTGTCCATTTTTCACCACCTCAAATGTATTCCAGATGAATGTGAATGGATAGACAATGATCAGAATTTAATGCTCTTTTCGAATATCAGTTCAGAAATTCTGTATCGATTTTTGTTAGGGAGAAGCAAGAAAATCTTTGAAAGTCAGTAAAAAATAGTCTGGACAAAATAGTTGAGTCCAAGCTTTTGATCAATATTTGCTTTATTTTTGGTCTATGTAAAAGTATTGTAGATACACCGAAACTACAAATTACGATTAGAATTTTGTGCTCTTTCGGAATATGGACTCGAAAATTTTTGTATTTGTTTTTGTAAGACAGTAGTGAAACAATCTTTGAACATGCCTAAAAATTTGATTGATTGATGAACACATTGGCATTTGCTACTCCCGTAAGTCCTATGCGAAGATGATAAAAATCGCTTGAATATGGTAGTTTTGTAGAGCAGACAGTCCTCTGCAATATGTGAAGTCGAACTCCAATATAGCTTTAATATACGTAAAGTTAGCAGCATTTTCTGAGAAGCTATTTCTATCTGAGATGGATTTTGTTTAAAAAATTGTTTTTTCAAAAATGAGGGTAATAAGAAAACAAAAACTTAGATGCTTTGTAAGACAATAAAAAGAAACTGAAATAGCGCATTTTGTAGGACAGAATTTGCTCTACAATTTGATATATGAACCAAAGTTATAACAGCGAGTTCCGAATTAGAACAGTGAAAATGCAAGAATGCGCAAAAAATATTTTTGTCCAAAATAAACTTTTAAAGCAATTCAATTATTCTCTCACTGCTTCCAAACGAAAATAGATACAGTATTTCTGAACTCATATTCGGAAAGAGCATTAAATTCTGATCATTGTCTACCCATGCACATTCATCTGGAATACATTTGAGGTGGTGAAAAATGGACAAACATTTCGTCTCAAAACTTTCGGCCCATCCGTTATATACATGTTCCGAGAAAACGACTTAGAACTTCAAGATTGCAACTGAGAAAGTTTCTTTTTTTTTGACGAATAACATTTTCTAGAGCGCTTACGGCTTTCTATCAAAAAAATCTTTTTCCAAAACTGCGATTGGGTACCCATCGATTTACTCATGAAAAGTCAAGGGCGTCATAAAATACGGAGATGCAGAGTTGATCAGCTACATATTTAACAAGCCAGAAATGTAAGAGATGGTAAGCATAATTTTTGAGTATGCAAGTATTTTATGTGATAAGTGCATTGCTGATTCGCTGTGACATTTAGCTAATCTACGGGAAACTAATAAGAAAATAAGATCCTTTATTAGGAATTTAAGTTTTTTCTCAAGATATTATATAAAAACTTGGCATAGTCGAATGTCATTTCGGTCGTTATCATATAAGAACTATCCTTTATGTGTGTCCATCTTTCAATTACTAATCTATTGTTTAATCTTTGCTGCTATTGTGAAATATATACATATTACGCTTGCGAATACAAATAAAGAAATCGCATTTGTAAAATACTACGCTTCAGATTGTCATCCTAAAGTTATAGATGATTGGCATACTGTCCTGAATGATAATTGTCTGTTTACTTTTCAAACATTTTTCCGGCATGCCACATCACAGAGAAACTCTTCGTATCCTTTTATTAGCGGTGACACATTTCGTGCGCTAGCTGATCATATTTTCGATGAAACCACAAAAGTTAACAAATGGGCAGATCGCATGTGGGAAATAGGTCGAGGAGATATTGTGTTCGTCCAATCTGAGCACGAAATGTTGCAAAACTTTTTCGCCAATGACACATTTAATCAGATTCTACATCCGTTCGTACTCATTACTCACAATAGTGATGCATCGGTACCTCCCCAAGAGTATAATTGGGTGTTGGATGACAAAAGGATTCTAGCCTGGTTCACTCAAAATCCAAATGTAGAACATAAAAAATTGTTTCCCGTTCCCATTGGAGTGGCAAATACTCGATGGCGACATGGAAATGTTAGTGCCTTCAAACGAGCCTTTTATATACATCGCAAACCATTCAACGAACGCACAACTCTTTTGTATGTTAATTTTGAAGTCAGGACCAATGAAAGAGTTCGTTCAAGTGCGCTTGAATGGGCTCTCAGTCTTCCAAATGTGAAGAAAAGGCAATCAGTGTCTGTCGAAACATATTTACAAGACTTAGGAAACGCGAAATTTGTTTTATCACCTCCTGGTAATGGACTAGATTGTCATCGGACGTGGGAGGCCTTATTAATGGGAGCAGTCCCTATTGTTCTTCAATCTCGATTAGATCCTCTCTTTTTCAATGAAAGTGTTCTCATAGTCGACGATTGGAACCAGGTGACTATAGACTATTTGGAATCATTGTATTACAAACCTGTGCCGAGTCGATTGTTGTTAGCTAAATATTGGTATACACGTTTATTAGATGCAGCAGGACGTAATTAACTGTGCGACATTATGCATCTCAAATCATCTCATGAATGACATTTAATCTGGCATAGATCAGTGATATCTTCATTCATCATAACTTTCATTTTATTCATAATGAATGCACACAATAAACAACCGCACATTGTTTTTCATATTTTAATCTCTAAATAGGTTTTATTAAAAAATAAAACATACTACACACGCAGCGTGAAAAACTGAAATCTATAAGGTATAGCATATTTCAATTTAATGCCTTTTATTTCCAAAACAACTTAGGTCAAACAATCAGACAGTAAAACCATATATACTCCTGGACAAAATAAACGTTCCTCTGTATTTTAAGGATATTGGGTAAAACCATGGAGACCCAACCACTTTTTTGGAAAAATGTTTTTTTATCAACTTTTTTCTGCTGGTTAGGCCGGTATGCAGTAGAAAATAAGTTTGGCCGAAAAAAACTCCAAGGTCGTACTTGATACAACAGAGATCCAAAGTGATTTGTTGGAACACCTATAGGCAGACTCGATTACTATGGTTGTTCCAATGTTTCGAGCTGATATTTTAGATATAGATAGGCAGCTACTACACAAGCAAAACCTCCAAAGGACTTCTATTCTGGATGGATTTTCACCGAAATAGCCCGGTTTTAAGTAAAGTGATGTGTATAGATTTTATATGAAAAATATAGTTTCTTGCTGATTGTGTAAAAATTGCTTTTCTTAAAAATATGCTATTTCAGTAGGAATCCATTCAAAATAGAAATCCTTTGAAGGTTTTGCTTGTCTAGTAGCTGCCTATCTATATCTAAAATATCAGCTCGAAACATTGGAACAACCATAGTAATCGAGTCTGCCTATAGGTGTTCCAACAAATCACTTTGGATCTCTGTTGTATCAAGTACGACCTTGGA
This sequence comes from Macrotrachela quadricornifera, assembly GCA_022393335.1. Lineage (NCBI taxonomy): Eukaryota > Metazoa > Rotifera > Eurotatoria > Philodinida > Philodinidae > Macrotrachela > Macrotrachela quadricornifera. The sequence continues at coordinate 44,309 of JAJEKB010019191.1, forward strand.
GTTTTTTTCGGCCAAACTTATTTTCTACAGCATACCGGCCTAACCAGCAGAAAAAAGTTGATAAAAAAACATTTTTCCGAAAAAGTGGTTGGGTCTCCATGGATTAACTCTATTGTTATAAAACAAACATATTTTATGAAAAGTAACGACATATTCTGAAAGTCCGTAAAATTTTACATGATTCTGCGTATTTAGATTTTTATTCCGATTGACATATAAAAAATTTATTCTAATGAAATAACCACATCTTTCATATCTCGTTTCCACACATAATACACACATTGTTATCTCATATAATTTTCAAGACTTTTTCAGTAGTAAAAATAGATTTTGAGAAAATGTAATCACACATTCTGATAGATCTTGAAATACTCAACTATTCCATATATCTTTCCATTTTCTTACATTCGTCTCTTAAACAATAATTAAAAAATAATGAATACATGCATAATTGATAAATATTAAAATTCTACCTTTTTATGCGGTTTTTTCTCTTTTTTTAAACGGGTTTTCTATATTAAATGAATACCGCAAAAGAAATTATACCGATCGATAGTGTATAAACTATTTCATTAATCCAGTGACGTATCCAAGATTTTTTTAAGTAGGTGGCAATTTATCAGTTACATTTTTTTGAATAGGAATCAGCGAAAGGCAATTGCAAAATCTAGTGGACAATAAATTGTTTAAAACTTGTTCGCACTACAGAAGTTGTTGTTTATCGAAGAAAAATTAATCATCCTGCATTAACAGATAAATCTGCTCACTTTTTTAGATAATGTTTTATAAGTGTATTCTTCAGTTTCATGTATTTGAATATTTTATGTCAAAGAATTATAATAAACATTAATAGAACAAGAAATAGTATAAATAAACATAAAACAGAAGAAATAGATCAATTGAGTGGTCCCAGCTTTCGCTGATCGTCATACATTTTAACATATAAGATATTCTTGACAAAGGCGCTTATATAATGTGTATGCATGTCTCAATTAAATAACACTTTGTCTTTTGTTATTCTATATTATTCAACGGTACAAAATGTTGGCTATTTTCACTCATTCTGACACGTCGCCGAAAATTCTTTTCTTTGTTCTGGCGAGTTCACGATAATCATTCTTTTTTTCTCAATATATGATTGAGACATAATGAGCATCAGTCTATCTTTTTTTGTCAATCATTGATTAATGCCTTTTTATTTTCTTTCATCAGGCCAGCGTGTAACTAGGGAAGCAACTGGGGCGCAACGAACTCGTGCTCTTGGAATTTAATTAGGTTATACTTCTCCTGCTTTAGAAGTTTATCAATAGAACAGTCCTTCGCTAAAAGACCTAGAGCATTTTCAATGGTATAAAAAGGAGGTCAATGTGAGGAACTGATTTATCGATTATTGAAGGGAAATATCTTTAAAAAAACCAATTTTTTACCTACAAATTTCTAGCATTTTAGAAAAATTTTCGCTCCGAGTATTAGAATTTCCAACTATTTTTCAAGTTGACAATTCTTTTTTCTTCATTGATTTGCATTGTAGAAGATATAAACTTCCAATTCTTTCAAGTTCATATTCAAATCTCAATGTAGAGTTAGAATGAGGCCGCCTTCGACAGTGAAATAAAAGAAAGATGATAATATTTTGCATTTATCGTTAGTGATCCCATTTTATTCATATGGAATTGAAAGTTCCTAGGTTAAATCGTTACAATGAATCTCCAAAATGGAGTCGCCTACGGTGGCATTAACGTAATACTCCTTTATTTATAGAGAGATAGATTTTTTGTAACCGTCGAAAAATTATTGCTCCATGACTTCCCAGTCATATAAAATCGTTAAAAAACTCAGGTTTTTACGCGTTAAAGAGTGCTCCTTTTATGATTTTAAAAAAGGTTTTTTGAAAAGAGAGCAAATTTAAAGACGAAAATGCCCAAAAACTTTTTTGCAAAAATAAAAATCATTTTTCAGCGTTTTTACTGTAAGAGATGCACGTTTTAATACGTAAAAACGCGTTAAATGAGTCTTCATCTGCCTCCAAAAATACAAAAGAGAGTCGAAAGACAGCTTAGAAAAAGTATCTTTACAAGGGTGCCTAGAAAAAAATTTTCGATCTCTAGATTAGCAGGTTAGGTATATCATTGGTGAAACCGACACTATACACAGAAAAAAAAGCGCCGAATGATGAAACCTCAAGGGGTTGATCAGAGTGAAACGGGTGACAAACCCTTTTTACCGTTTATCACTGTGTGTTAAACCCTCGTATATAACCCTCGAACTAGCAAAAAGAACGGTTTGTTAAATTCGAACACCGTACATGAAAAGATTTATCGAAGCATTTATCCATTCGAAGTACCTATTAAGAGTTTGTCACACGTTGTACTGCGATATACCTTTTTTAAAGGTAGAGAAAATTCAAAAACCAATTGCTTTCCACATATTTATTCATTTATCTTCTATCTATCCATATATATAAAGAAGAATGTTTGTTTGTCTGTTTGTTTGTTTGTTTGTCTGTTTGTTTGTTTGTTTGTTTGTTTGTTTGTTTGTTCGCTTATAACTCAATCCCGGTAAAAGATAGCGCCACCAAATTTTCCACAATACATCCCTAGGTCCCGAGGAAGGTCGATGGGGGGCTGGCATGGTCATCTGGGTGTGGGGGTGGGTAAAGGGTGTGGGTGAAATCTCACTCAGATGTGCTGTAATAACTAATATTACCAAAAGTTCAACGGTGCTTTCTCGGGTTCAGAGGTAGTTTTGGAGAGTGCTGTCAGCATTAACAAGAGTAGAGAAGGGGTGTATGGGTGAAATTTCATGCAAGCCTTATCACAATGAAATTTACGTCAATTTTCTGGAAATTTAGCGAGTTTGTTATGATTCTAAAATTAATCATTTCGTATTGATAATTCTTTGGTCTAAATGTGAAAACTGAAGGTGTCTAATCCGTACATGTAAAGAAAAATATCTATCTATTTGTCTGTTTGCTATTCATTTGGAAACGGTACGAGCAAATGCAAAGAAATTTTGCACAGAATATGCATTCAACCAGAGGAAGGTCATAGGAAAGTTTTCGACCCATAATTTTCATTTGAGGAGTATTTGCCCCCTCCTATTTTTAGACTCACTACAGTGCATGTCTTTTCCAGAGAATTTGTGCATATGATTGCTTCCTCAATAATTCAAGAAGGCAAATATATAACAGACGGTCCACCGGACAGTCGAACATGTCTATACTCTCAAATTTTTTACCCCCTTTGTTTTGATTGTAAATGTAAGGGCACCATCGAAAACCACTAAATCCAAATTTTTAGCTCATTTGAGCTTACTTTCGAAAAGTTACGAAATCAACACTGAATACTGCTACCCTATTTTTTGTGAAAAAAGCATTATTTTCATGTTTTTAAAAGCCTGTTAGTATTTGAAACTTTTCTCCATGATATTTTAATAGAAGAATTTACAATTATATCTCATTCGATAGAGAAAATTTCGCTCTACAAAACTATATATATGGCTTTCAAAAAAGTCTCTGTTGTATAGGAGCTTTACGGTCAAAACTATACCACATATGTCATTTTTGATCGTTCTATTTTTCAGTGTAATCCGTGTTTCTCCACCATTTCTCAGCCACCCAGAGAAATTTATATATATTTAGATAGAGTAAGTAAAGAACTATCGAATGCATATAAATTGTTTAAGATTAAAGTAGCAAGTGGCCTTCATCTAAGCCACACAAAATATTTCACCACCACATAAAAATAGTATTTTTATATATTTTCATATTGTTTTATATCTTATTCATATGTATTTCAACTTTAAACTATTTTCAAAGTGGAAAATCGATTAAAACTAATTCATGAGCATCAAAAATGCAACAGATTGATCATGCTGAAAATTTTCAAAGCCATATATGTATAGTAATCAATAGTCATATATGCACGAAATATTGAATATATACTCCTGGAAAGCAAAAGCTGGACACGGTATTTTTGCTCTTTTGACATTCGAAAAGAATATTTTGAAAAAAGTAAATAAGCCATTCGATAGCGCTTGGAATTCTCTATCAAACTGTGTATTTTGATTGTAATTTGCTTTTATCTCCCGAGAAATAAATCAAATGAAATGAAGGCACCCTCATGTTCAGATTCCCACAGACTTGATTTTTTTAATGTCGTCAAAATTAGTTTTTAAAATTTTTCATCACTATAGAATTACCTTTTCAAAAAAGCAATTATATATTCGGATAGAGCTTGAAATTCTCTATCATCCTGTATATTTACTTATTTTCTTGCATTCATAGACTGATAAATAAATTTAGAACAATGAACATACTGTCAATTGACAAAAACGAAAAATCTGCATTTTTAGGCACTTTGGCGGTTCCTTTTCGAACTCATTATTCCTAGGGAAAATATTTTTCGAAAAGGCAGTTATAGATTCTGATAGAGCTTGAAATTCTCTATCATTCGGTATATTTGTTAACTATCTTGTATCTATATATTGGAGAATGAGTCAAGTATTATATAAGCACGCTCCTTGGCAAACTGTAACTGTTGTAGCTTTTTTTTCTATATATTTCGTCTTTTGTTTTAAAAGTTCACGATGATAGAGAATTTCACGCTCTATGAGAATCTATTATTCCTTTTTGAAAAAGTTATTCATATACTTGTAATAAAGTTGAAATGAAAAAGAAAGTGTTAGTAAAAAAAAACAGGTTTTTACGTTTGTTCAGGAAATTACCGATGCAATACTCGAATTATTCTGCAGTAAATTCGACACATAAATGCAAGGCAAAACGAAAATATATAGGTTGGTAGAGAATTTCAAGCTTAATCAGAATCTATCATTACTTGTTTAAAAACTTAGTTTCATAGTGACTATATTTTGAAAAGAGAGAAAAGTAACGCTTTTTCGTTTTTGTCAATTGACAGTATGTTCATTGTTCTAAATTTATTTATCAGTCTATGAATGCAAGAAAATAAGTAAATATACAGGATGATAGAGAATTTCAAGCTCTATCCGAATATATAATTGCTTTTTTGAAAAGGTAATTCTATAGTGATGAAAAATTTTAAAAACTAATTTTGACGACATTAAAAAAATCAAGTCTGTGGGAATCTGAACATGAGGGTGCCTTCATTTCATTTGATTTATTTCTCGGGAGATAAAAGCAAATTACAATCAAAATACACAGTTTGATAGAGAATTCCAAGCGCTATCGAATGGCTTATTTACTTTTTTCAAAATATTCTTTTCGAATGTCAAAAGAGCAAAAATACCGTGTCCAGCTTTTGCTTTCCAGGGGTATATAAAATAAGTAGACCTTTATAAAATGTAGAGCTTTTCACGCCGCATCTTTTGATACATTGTAGTTTCTTTAATACAACTTGTTAAACGATGATAAAGCAGAATACAGAATGTTCCACACGTTATGATCTGAGACAAGCAGCTCAGTGTCAACAAAAACAGTTTGTATCAAAATTTTGTTACTATGATATTTGATGAATAGTGATCAAATAGCACCGAAAAATAGAGCAAAAGACGCTCTATCTTTCTATAATAGAAGAGAATTTTTTTACGCTTTCTGTAAGCAAGAAAGATATCACCGCCACTACTTTTGAGCTGCCCTAAGTACTAGCTTCCCAAAAATGAAACTGCTATTCCCCAGACTGTAAGTATAGGGTCTAGAAACCAGAATTCATCTTACTGCGCATATCGCTTTTGTCGGTAACAAGACACAAATGGCCATGTAACTATGGCACGAATGACCACGTAACTGTACTATTAAAAAATGATAATGAAAGTACGGCAACAATCAGCAGTTAACTACAATAAACGAAACATATCATTTTGATACAGCTGATTATTTTGAAGCTGCGTACATTAAAAAAATGATAAATAGATAATGTTTGAATTAGGTAACGAGTAAAAATTTTCAGGGTATGAGAAGCACTTTTATGAAGATGTATATTTTACAGTGGACCGATTATTTATCTGCGCATTATATTTAAATCGTATATATTTATTAATGGGTATAGAATATTTGCGAAAATATAATTTTCATTCGTTAATATCGTGTTATTTAAATAATATAATATTAATTTATTTATATTAAAAAGGCGCTAAGTTAAATATTTGAAATATTTCGTAGTGATATCTATATTATTATTTTATTGAATAAATATAAATCAGAATGTAATGCCAATTTTATTCTTGATATGAAGAAGATAAAAATAATATAATAACAATAAAAAAAATAGAATGTTCATATACACAGAATCTTACTTACACTTCGAAAAAAATGTTGATCTATTTTTTATATAATATGTCATTCTTCATCATCAACAAATATTATTAGTACATATATGAAAAGATTAGCGACATGCCCGAACGTTATGTACGACAATTAAGAAAAGCAATGTGCAGGATTAAAACCTTCCAAGAGAACGCATTTATAATTCGATGATTTTAAAACTTTAGGAAATTGTATTATTGTAAAATATATTTATTAAATGTGTCAGTTTAGTTTTCTCTTATAGTAATATAGATCATATAGTTCAAAATCAGTTTCAATGTGTAATTATAGAGATATTTGGTGTTGCGTTAAATATTTTTTGAATCACAATTTGATGCTAACGAACTTGTGTATGGGAATGTATGCATTCATCAACATTCAGTCTCTTAAATAACGTAAATTCAGAAGAAAAGTATGTAAAGATAATAAACGAATCAGAAAAGAAATTATGTGCAGAGAGTAAATATCAACCGGTTTTATATTATGAAATGATTGATATTATTTTGATGCTATTGAAATGTCAGCGAGTCTGAAGCACTAACATATTTATCAATACTTTGCTCGTCTTAATATTGTGAGTGACTATGCAATAAATCATACATGGTAAATCTACTAATGTAATGTTTGAGTGTTTTTAATTATTTTAATGAGTAAAATATTTACAGTGACTATAATAAATATTAGACTAATCTCGCCATGTGAATAGTAATAGTATAAAAATTAAAAAAAGATGGTACCACTCTCTAAAAAAAAGCGTGTCATACAGAACTATTAAGGGTTTTAGACAAGATTATGAACTATTTTAGGTTTCGTTTGTTTATTAATAAACCATCGAAAGGTTTTAGACAGTTTTAAGGACCATAACATATGAAATATGGTTCTAGAGATTCAGAAGAGTTTCATCCTGCCCCATTTTTTTTCGTAAAAAACCAGAAAAAGTACAAAATGGTTCCAAAGATTCAAAAGAGTTCTATCCCGCACCACTTATTTTTGTAAAAAATCCTAACAGCTAAAAAATGGTTCTAGAAATTTAGAATGGTTCTATCTCACACCACACTTTTCGTATGAAGAACTTCCTCCACAAAAATGGTTCTAGAGCAAGTTACTTGAACCTTTTTGATTGGCTCACTTATTCGTAATATCTGATATAATTTGCTATTGGATCCCTGATATCTTCAATACCTATGCTTATCTTTTTCAAATACTGAATTTCGAATTAAATTGTATGTTGCGCTAAGTATGCAGAACTCAGAGAGCTTTACTATACGCTTTGATTATGGCGCAATGGCACGAAGTCACACTAAAATTGTCTTGATCTCATAGGTTTCATATGAAAACTCCTCAAGACTTCTCAGCAGAAAGATTCGCAGTATCTCTCTTTTATTTATTGTTGACAGATAGAGATTCATAGCATTTCATATAGACATAAGGAGTAACATAGAAATGAAGAATTAGATAAATAACAAAACGAGCTAAGTATATAAATAGGATGTCAGTTCCAAACATCACGAGTTACTGACAGATGCAATATATCAAATATAGCAACGCAGGTTATATTAAATATAAGGGATTAGATATAAAAGACGTTTAGAGAGGAGTACGAGGGTAAATATAGAATAAGTTGGTAAGCAAAAGAAATAAGAAGATCAGACATAGAATTAAATGGTTAGATATATGAATAAGGGTTAACCTTATATGTTTAGCCCTTCTTCCTATATCGAACCAATTAAGTCCATCCTTAATCCATTACCTCGATGCTTAATTCCGTCATTCTGATCTAAACCACCTGTTTCAAAATATAACCCTTTATTTGTCTCCTTCATCCCTTATTTTTATTCTTAATCTTTTAATACCACTTGTAACCTTTTATTTCTATATCTAAACTTGCGTTTTTATAAAGATAGGAGGTTAGATATAGCATTAAGTTGCTAAAGATAGACATAAAAGCTTAAGCATAGATATAAGGCATTAAGGGTAGGATTAACGAGTTAAGTTTACCGGATAATCCAAAAGTTACCGAACCGTCTTTGAGTGTCCATAACTTTCGATAGAAACGGGATATAGATCTGCAATTTTCACTTTTGAAAAGAGATGAAGAAGGTCTATCAAAGCGTATATTACACACTGTTCTAATAAGTTTTCCATTCAGGGACTCGAAAATCCATGTACTATGTGCAATCGCCAAAGTGAATATTTAACTTTTAGAAATTCATTGGAATCACTAATGAATGATCTCGAAAACTACTCATAGCCCGCACCTTTAGCTTTAGTCACTCAGAAAATAATGGAAACAGTTTATTCAGAAACTTAAATGAATTTTGTAAAAGTCACTTTGATGATTACACGCAATACATTGACTTGTTCGAAATCTTGGTAGAAAAAAGTTTCATAAAACTTGGTAAAAAATTGTGTAATATATAATTTAATGCGCTTTTGTCTCCTTTTTTCAATAAGGAAAGGTGTAGACTTTTAACTGATTCCTATCCAAAGTTATTCGTAATCAAAGGCTGCACGATAACTTTGTGGCCACCCTGTAAATATAAAAGTTTAGATACAGAAATAAGTGTTTGAATAGATAAATAAGGACTTAAGCATAGGGATGGTATTTTGAAAGCAGAATTAAGGATTACTTTTAGAAGTAAGGGCTAAGTATAGATTTAGGGAGTTGAGTACAAAAATAAGGAGTTAATGATAGATTGAGAGAAGTAAGTATAGACATGAGGAGTTAAGAACAGATTTAGGGGGATAAGTATAGAGGTAAGAGGATAGGTATAGAAGTCAGAGGCGTAGGATAGATTTAAAGGGATAAGCATAGAAGTAAGAGGATAGGTGTAAAAATAAGGAGTTAAGAACAGATTAAGGGGAATAAGTATAGAAGTGGTTAAGGGTAGTTTTAGGGAAATAAATATAGAGATAAGCGATTAACAATAGACTTGTGGGAATAAGTATAGAAGGGAATAGGCACGGAGATAAGAAGTTAAGAATAGATTTAGGGAGATAGGTATAAAAATAAGGGGTTAATGATAGATTTGGAAGGATAAGCATAGAAGTAAGGGAATGGATATAGAAATAAGGATTCAAGAACAGATTAGGAAGATAAGTATAGAAGTAAAAGATTAAGGATAGATTCAGGGGAATAAGTTTCGAAATAAGTGATTAAAAATAGATTTATGGGGATAGCTATAGAATAAGGGGATAAGTATAGAAGTAAGCGGATAGTTGTAGAAATAAGGAGTTAAGGATAGACTTAGGAGAATAAATATAGAAGTAAGGGATTATGGATAGATTTAGGGGTATAAGTATAGAAGTAATAGGTTAGATATGGAGTGTGAGCAGTCGACAAGATACCCCAATGTGCTTTCTTTCTATTATCAGCTGATAACCTAACCATATTCGGGCCAAATTATCGCATTCATCGCTAAATTACTAAATTTAAAATATTAGCTGTTGATGATTGTCTTATACGAATTATTCAGTCCTTCAAGAGCAATGAAACATAACTTTGAGGACTAAATAATTTCGTATAAGATTTCCATTAACAGTGAATATTTTAGATTTAGTAATTTAGCGATGAGGGTGATAATTTGGCTCGAATACGGTTGGGTTATTAACTGATAATAGAAAGAAAACAAATGGGGATATCATGTCGACTGCTTATGCCTATATAGAATTAACTAAAAGTATTAGATTAAACGGTTTGAATGCACTTTTTTGCCAGGCTAGAACCATTTTTAGAAGAACAAATAAAAGATTGGAGCTAAAACCATTTTATGCTCGAACCTTTAAAGGATTTTAAAATGGTACCCATATCTAGAACCCTAAAAGGTTCAATATGACACGATTTTTTTTTAGAGAGTAGACCCTGCTAGACACTACGACAGGATGTTCCAAAAGTCCCCGAGAAAAGTTTCTGCGCATATCTTCACTAATACATTTGACTTTCTCCACAAATTTTTTTTTGAATTGTAGCTGAGAATATCAAGTTTCAGTTGACCAAGACAACCTTCCATACTGTTACTTGCAAAACAGTACCTATGAGGTGAATACGAAAATATTTTCACTTTTTTCTGGCTGAAAAATATGAAAATTTTTCGTTTTTTCTCAAAAATTTTATCTTTCTACTGTAACTCTTCATGCGTTTCGTCGAAAAAATGTGCTGAAACTCCTATCATCATATCAGTTCCTATAGAGTTTGACGAGCTCTATCAAGTTAGCTGAAAAGATGAGCGAAAAATTGCTTAGGGAGACTTCAAGCTGCTAGCGTCTTATGGAGCACGCATAGTTTTTGTGCTTGACTCATAGGTACTGTTTTACAAGGAATAATATGGGAGGTTGTCTTGGGCAACTGAAACTTGATATTCTCAGCTACAATTCAAAAAAAAATTTGTGAAGAAAGTCAAATGTATTAGTAAAGATATGCACAGAAACTTTTCTCGGGCACTTTTGAAACACCCTGTAGACCCTGCTAGACCCTACTAGACCCTTATAGACCGCAGTAGTTTTTTTCGACCCTACAAGACTAATAGATGTTAATGAAGAACAGTGTGTCCTGTGAATGAAAGCTGTAAATAATTAAGATAAGATAATTGATTGAAATATTGATCAAAGTTATTCCCTCGACTGAAAGGAGGGTCATACGAAAAAAATAGTTTGTGTGTGTGTGTTTGTGTCAGGGTCAAAAGAACATTGAGGCCAAAAAAATATCATCTGAAAGGCTAATGGCCATTTGCCTTCCACATGCGCTTCTTGTTGGCACTGAAGTATGGCCGTTGATCAACAGCATTGCTGATTTTGATGGTACCTGAATTGATCAATTGATGTTAGGAATTGGTGAAGTTTGGTATTTTTC
>JAJEKB010019193.1:0-62983 GCA_022393335.1 Macrotrachela quadricornifera
AAAAAAAAAACTTTTCATTTATCGAATGTTAATTTTACGATGTGAATTAGGGGCTTGAAATAGAAAGAAAACTTCAAAATTCAGCAAGACATATTTTCATGTGTCTTTCTATACGAAAAGGTGTGAAGTGAACTTAAGAATCATGCTTTTGTCATAGTCTACCACAAGACAATATAAATTTTCGCAAAAAGTCAATCACTTCAATTTTTACTGAGGAAAAGACTGTTCCATTTTCCTAATGGAGAAGTATGATATAATGTATAAGGAAAAATATTCGAAAATTTTAGCTTTCTCTTTACAGTCAAATTCTATTGTTTAAATATATCATCTAAATGTTTTAAGTTTCAAATTCTTTTGACATCATAAGCTGACTACTCTGCAAATATTGACTAACCATTTTGAATTTTTTAAAAATATGTTTTAACATAGGAACAATTAAGAGACATATGTGCATCACGTAGACCCTGATAAGTTATGAATACACTCAATAGGGTTCATGGATCAATGGAAAAGCTAACTTTCAAATTTCAAGTTGAAACTTTACACAAAAATAGGTCCTAGCAAGAATAGGAACCATGGGAGAGGCTCAATAAATACAGTATCTCAGATGCAATAGGTTATGGGGCCGAGCTCTATTGAGTGTATTCATAACTTATAAGGATCTACATGATGCATATAGTCTCGATTTAAAAGCCATGGATCACTTAAGAACGTTTCCTAGTATCAACGCATAACACTTAATATTATTTTATAAAAACGTTCAACAGTTCACAGTAAGATGATTGCAGATGATAGGAATAGACGTAGGAAACATTTCAAAAGATAAATATTCCATTCATCATATAGTCATTTTCTTTAACTATATAACCATGAAACGTTTATCAAAATCCTAGAATAATCTACCTTTCTATCAACAACGTAGAAAATTCTCATCTTTATGTATTTTTTATATATTCATAACACTTATTTTAAAAGTTAAAAGGAAAAAAAGGAGTGGCTCCATTATCTACTGCTCAACCAATACTAGCGATTTGTCATTAGTCTGGCTGCACCACTATATATCAGAAGCAAGAAATCTACTCGATTTTTAGTTAAATTTGTTGTTATTGTTAGGTTTAATTAATTTTTCTTGCAATTGCCTCATGTCAATTTCATGCATTTTTTTTATAGGGATTTCAATTCTACTTTATTTGTTTAGTTTTAATAAAATGATAACATAATAGTTTTTCTATGAGAAAACTAAAAAAGCGTGGGAAAATGACGGTTTCTTTAACTAAAAGAATATAAACATATAAAAAAAATGTAGTTGACTAACAAGAAGAATGATACACAACAATTAAGACAAGTTATCAAAATTCACATAAAGATGTTTTTAGTCATACATTTTCCAAAGCGATGGTAATAATTCAAATAATGCTGAAGCGTTGTTTTTTTAATTTATAATTCATAGACATCACATCTCGATTGCTCTAAATTCAACTAGGAATAGAATGCTATGGCAAGAGTAAAAAAAATTAGTCTATCAATATTTCAATTTTTTGTTAGCTATCTATGTATTATAAATATATATGGTCATATTACTATGATTAGATTATCAATTTCTCTTATGTTCGCATAATACATCACTAAGATGATAAGAATTGAATCAAAACTAACAGCACGAAATCATTGTGAATTCTATTAAAAAACAAAAAGAAATGCTTTCCTATCGATGAGAATAACTTCAAAGGAAAAAATAGAAAATCGTTCAATCTTTAAAGTAAGCGTTTTTTATAGATGAAAGAGAAAGTTTATTCGACTAATAGCAATATCTTCTGAAAAAATATTTAATTGTTTTTTTCTCTCGTACTTAACTATTCACATTGAGTGGTGAGACATAAAATATGAACTAATTCATCTTATTTCATGCCATCTAAAAACAAAAGAAAATAAAAATAATTTGAAGTAACAGCGTATTTGTTAACTATTCTTCATCATTGCACCACTTAGGGTACGTTTTTTTTCTGATAATTTTATAAAGAAAAAAGCTTTGCTTTTTCAGTTTCCCATATATGAACAAGGTACCTATTGAGAAACCTCTAAGATCTAAATAGAACTTATTCTAGATATACAGTTTCTTTATCTATCTGTCACAAAATATTATTAATTTATGACATATAGTAGTGTTTTACACGCCCAGAAGATATCAATCGAAAGTGTCTGTCAATCAGACTTACAGCGATACTCTTATAGACTCTTTAGAAATTTTATAACGATTTATAAATCATTAATAATCTCAAAAATGATAAAATTGAAAGCATCCTAACGATGTGTAAGATAGCCTGAAATAGAGTAAGATGTGACAAGTATTTTTTTTCTCGTCCTGCCTTGACCAAAAAAAGCTCTTCGTACATCTATCTTTTTCAGTCACTAGTACTAAGGGATGTCTATAAACAGGACATAGGAAACTAAAACAAGTATCATTCTATCCAATATCGAGGACGTATCCAGAAAAGAAGATCAGAAATATATTCTCCGTATGAGATGCTTTTGTTACAAAGTTTTCACACAAGCAGGCTGATAACTCGACTCAAACCGCATTCTGCCAAAAAATACTTCTCTCCTTCGTGCCACTCTGATACAAACAGTTCCTGTTCCATTTCGAGCGTCTGTGAAGTTTTGTGAGATCATCTACATTGTCGAAGAAAATAGTGGATGTGGACTCTCAGTCAAAAATTTGCGAAAATATGATTTATAAAGATATTTAATAATGTGTTGTGAGTTGTGCGGAATTAAACGAAAGTGTACAATAGACTTATTTATCAGTGCATTCATGAATAGAAGAACAAAAACAAGTAATCTTAGAATAAAATGAAATATAAAACGAAAAAAATAGCGAGTAAGAAGGAAAGTGGTATCTAAAAACTTTTAAAATACGTCTAGCTTTCGAAAAGAGTCTTGTTTCAGAATTTAGAAGGAAATACGAGACGAAACATTTTTTCTTTAAAAAGTTAATGTCTTATACAACACTGCAAAGATTTCATCTGAAAGATTATGAAAGATCGATGAGAAGACTAGTACTGAACCAACAACTTCCAAAGATTTTCTATCAAGGAAAACGTATGAAAAACACTCAGGTTTATATGTCAAAAGCTTCGTTTTATTTTAAACGTATCATCAAAAACGTCATAATAGTTTTAGAAAGATTTTTTTTTGTTTTGTTTCCGAAAAATAATTCAGTTTCTAAAAACTACAGACATGTCCAATAAACTAGTGGACGTACAAAATTTATAAAGAAAATCCGAAAAAATTGAAAAATTATTTTAACTTAGCTTATTAAGATCAAAGCTATATTAGTTCTTCGTAGAATAGAAAAGAAATTTTTCTGCTGCAGCTTGTAAAAAAACACGTTAATTGATTACTATGTTTTAGAGATTTACGGTAGCAAGATATTCTTACATTATTGAGTTCTGCTAGTTGCTTAATTTTCTTCAACAGTCATCAAGAACTTCAAATAAATATTATTCAAGTAATAATTCCAAGAAAATATTATCTTAAATAGTTTTTGAACACAATCTATAATCAAATGAAAGTGTATGGTTTTAACTGATTTCAAATTCACCTTCTACCGAGACGAAAATAATCGATAGGTAACAGCCATCCTTGATATGAAAGATAAATTCACTAGGGTTTAGAAAACTATTAAGCGTTTCAAAGATGTTAGAAGACTTTACGAAACTTTGGAATGCGTACGGGATCACAAAAGAATTCATACAACTTCGATAGGATTTTACGAGACTCTAGGAAGAAACAGTAAACTTCAAATTTTCATGAGACTTGTGAATATTAATAAAGACTTCTGAAGATTTCAAAACTGTAGGAATGATGAAGTATTTCTTGAGATTTGAATAGATCGTAACGTCTTAAAATGAAGTCTCTCCCGTTTTTCACAAGAATTCACTCAGTTATGTAAGATCGGTCCATTGATCATTGTACATGCTTCCACTGTATTTCTGATCGGATATTATTCCCGGTTTGAATATGTGTTAGTTTAGTTATTACAAATCTTTCCAGTGCTCACTTAATTTATATTCAAATTATAGTGAAAGTCATACTATCAAAATTCCGGCTACACCTAATTTTTATAATCTCAGGTCAAAATCATTTTCATTGAATGTTTAAAAGTAGATAACAATGTTATTCTTGTCTCGTTTTCAACGTTGGCTTATCGAATTGAATCTGTTCGAGAGTGGATCTAGTGATATAGAAGTTCTTCGACGTGAACGATGGTCAACTCGTGTCAATATTGTGCTTCTTCCAATTATCTTATGTGGATTAGCCATATATACAGGCTTAATTTATCAGACAGCTCATGTCACTGTGAATAATCCTTCGTATGATACATTCATGTCTCTACAACAGAAATATTCAGCTACGCTCAACTGTCCATGTTCAAAAATTGCTATCAAATACGAAGAATTTGTTCAACTACAGCCTTCATTTCATCAGGTAAATAATCTTTCACATGGTTTTTGTTAGAATTGTCAAGTACGAGCTATTAATTATGTCAATTTTCTAGATATGTTCAAGTTCGTTTGTCAACGAAACATGGATAGAGGCCTCGTACGGAGCCAATCCAGGCTATATTTGGCCTTTGGATGCTCGCACAGTAATCAGTTCTTATGCTCAAATACTACGTATGTTCTGTACTTTGATACAGTCAACCTTAAATGTAAATATTGTCGATTCGTTACGCTCATTCTTAATTAGTCCACAGGCATTATCTCCAACAATGCTTAATTTAAAAGTTGGAGAACAACTTGCGATCATTCGTTCGACGGTACCTTGGCTACTATTATCTGCATTGGAGTCCGTTAGATTTTTAGTAACAGGCAATCAATTGATCAGTGGTTTGGGCACAAATACCTTTGTTTACATGTCTTCACAAAGAATGAATATGGCATCAATAGCTATCAATACATATGAAACATTATCAGGTTCAATATGTAGTTGTTTTCCAACAATTCATTGTCAAGCACCTGCAGCCATCTATTCGAATCCTATGGAACAGACAATAGATATTTATCACTTGAATATTAATAGCACACCAATCAAAGGCATGCAAATAGCTTGTTCACCACTTGAAGGTTTTCTTTCATCTACGCTTGAGTGTTATTTTGATGCGTTGTGTTTACAACATTTTGTACCAAATTCAACAATTTTCCCACCACTCAGTTCTACTAAGCCAAGTCGTTTTTTTCCAAATACTACTGTTGAACAACTGATGAGTGAAATATTAGTTGAACAATGGTCTTTTGGTTTTTCATCGAATGACTATTTTTATCAATGTGCGCCTTTATCATGTACATATTCGTACACATATCGAAATACATTACTTACCATAATCACAACCATCATTATTGTTTTAAGCGGTCTTAACAGTGCACTTCGAATATTTATTCCATGGATCATTCAATGGTTATGCAAATTGAAACAAAAATTTGTTCGTTCATCCGCTAGTTCTGCACAAATAAATACTACTTGGACTGAACCAGTTGCTGCAGAAACAGGTAAATTGATAATGAGTAAAAGATTGTTATTAGATGACAATAAAATAAATCTTTCAAACTATATTTATTTTATAGGAACGAGTATAACTCAAGGAAAATTACTACAATGGTGGATAAAAATAAAATCTTTGAATTTATTTAATTCGAATTCGAACAATCCCATGATAGAACAACGGGAACAACGAACAACTCGTCTCTACATTATTGTTCTGTCACTTATCTTTATTATTCTTTTATTCTATATTGCTTTGACTGTGCAAACGAATACTTATATTATTTATCAACCAACACAATCGATCTATGAAAACTTACAAAGTAAATATAGAGAAACAATTGTATGTCCTTGCACTAATGTTGCTGTTGCCAATGAACAATTCATTTCAATCAATGCAAGTTATCATCAAATATGTTCAAGTGAATTTGTTTCACCTAATTTCATTTTTCAATTATATGAATTTGATAAAACAAATGTTCACCGAGCGGATTTTATAGCTATGAGTGCAATATATTTTACATGGTTTGCTTCATTCTGTACGCTTTCTCAAAAGGTTATTTTAAATTTGAATAATTCTTTTCAAACAAAATTATTTGTCAATGTAAATCTTCTTACTCGAAAGGAATTTGAAAAACAAGTCAATTATAATATTCAATTGTTTACAAATACAGTATCAATTACATTCGCTCGAGCATTAACAGAAGTGATCGAACTTATAGAAAATTCTCAACTACTCAGTCCATCTTATAATTCATTCAATTTGCAAACGACATCCAATGGAAGTATTCGAATCGATCCAACTGGTTTTGCAAATTGTTCGTGTATTCTCAATCCGAATACATGTTCAACACAAGCAGGATTCTATTCATATAATTCATCAGAAAATGTTTTTACACTTTTATCCACTGTACGAGGTATCCGTGTAGGCTGTTTGCCAATCGAATCATTTCTAAAATCTAGTCTAGATTGCTGGTATTCAACAGATTGTTATCAAGAAGTAAGATATAATCTTTTTGAAAAAAAAGAAAGTCAAGATAAATATACTATATCTATGTTTCATATTGTAGGTGATAGAATTCTGGCGAAAGAAAATCTATACTCTAAACTATCTTCCTCCATTATTGAATTCAACGATTTCAAGTCGATATAATACATCCACTCTAATAGAAACAATTATAAAGCAAGTAATGGTAGAAGAATGGTCAACAAAAGCATCATATTCATCCTTTTTTGATAAATGTAATCCTTCCTACTGCACCTACTCGATCAATGCACGGCGCAATATTATTTTGATTATAACAACTTTAATTGGAGTTTTTAGTGGCTTGAATGTCCTCTTAATAGTGTTGGTTCCTCTAGTTGTACGAATCTTATTCTGGTGTTATAAATATATTCATGGTATGTTTTTTCAAAGAAGAGATGTTATTAACTTTTTCGATATTGAATTCACATAAAAGATTTTATTTAGGTCACCGTAGTATGCTTCAATTTTTACATGAGCTTCCTACACAACTAATTAATTTGAATTTATTCTACAATCGACATAAATCTTCGATATCAAGCGTTCAGAAAGAAGTTCGTGCCACTAGACTATATATCTTACTTTTCTGTTCAATTTTTACTCTACTTTTCGTGTATAATACTTTGGAAGAAGAAACAATTACAATCAATGTTCAACAACCAACACAAAGTACTTACGAACAACTTTCTTCTTCTTTTACTTCATCACTACGATGTCCATGCACACAAGTATCAATTTTGTATGAATCATTTTTACAAATAAATGCTACATTACATCAGATTTGTTCAAGTTCATTCACACAAACAGCTTGGATCGAAAGTATTTTTGGTGATGGTAATTGGTCAACATTGGCCATTAATGAATTTCGTGTACGTGGTGTCGTCTATTTTCTTCTTCTTCGATCTCTTTGTACTCTCACAAAAGGAAAGACAAATACTGCTATTCCATACTTGCTTAATCAACAAATTATCACCGGTCAAATCATTCCAGAAAGCCAACTTCTTTCTGAAATTAATTCTGGTATTGATCAATTACAACGTTCATTTTCAAATGATCTCGTCTCATTTATTCAATTGGTATATGAATCTACGCAAGGCAATCAGTTAATGTCTGTTTATTCAATGAACTGGATTTTTTCACCGCAATACAATATAAATACGTCTAATTATCGTATTCCAACTCAACCAGTTTTACATGCACAAAATTGTTCATGTACTACCTCGTTGACATGTACTGAACCAGTATCTGTAAGTGGAAAAATAGTTCCTGGTTTTATTCTTGGATGTTCTCCATTGGATTCACTGCTTCAATCGACTCTTACGTGCCTCTATAATCAATCTTGTCTTGATCTTATCAATGTTGGTAATTTATCAACAATCACTCCACTCGATGATTTATTGCCCAGCCGATTCCAACCAAATATGACCGTCAAAGAATTGATTTCAAGTATGTTTGTAGAAAATTGGTCATCAAATGCATCATATTCAGCATATTTTACTCAATGTCAACCACACTCATGCTCTTACTTAGTATCACAGCGAAAAGATACGCTTAAGATAATTACAACTCTCCTAAGTCTTTATGGTGGTTTGACAATGATTATGTATTTCATAACTCCTTTCTTCATCACAGCTGCAAATAAATTAGCTGGTAAATGTCAAAGACACAACAATGCTGTGGTTCCTTTCAATTAAAATAATAAAAATAGAATGACAGAATTTATGTTAAATCGATGTTTGTGTACGTGAACATTTGTAAAAAAAAATATATTGTTTGCTTGTTGTCTTGCTTTTAACTAAATGAAAATTAAATCTTGAACAGAGCGGACATTCCTTTATGGTATGTTTACCTCACATGTCTCATCGAACGTCATTATATTGACACAAAATACGTAAAACAGCAAATCTATAAGGATTTTTGGAAGTCACATCCTCATTTTTATATCTGATTTGATCTCATTTCTTCTCGTTACGATCAAATTTTATTTATTTGGACCTTTTGAAAAAATTCATTATTAGAGGTAAGCTAGATGTCATATAGTCAGTATCAATAGAATAAAATGAATAATCCTTTCGTAATATATACTTATATTATTGGTATCAGTGTTCATCCCATCATCATTATTACTATTTATTCTATCACATGAGTATTATTCATATTTACGCCAAATACGGACGATAAACTCGAGATACACTCCAAGTGAGCGTCTCACACAAACCCAGTAGAAAATGACAATATTCTCGAAAAAACAATGGATCAGAGGAGAATAAAGGATATTTGAAAAGAATCTATATGAGAGAAGAAAAGAAAAGCATAAGATGACAAATACAGTTTTGTCTATGACTTTACACAAAAGGTTAATAATCTTCTATTTTATCGTTATGAAATTTTCTCGCGTTGCAAAATGTATTCATCTTTCACATTTTAGTTAATATTTTTTATTATTAATTTATTCAAATTTGTTGCATGAGTTGGGCAAATTATTGTATCTCTACGCTCTTTTTTGTTTTAATCTCTTCACTATTTCACTTGTACTTAGCGATCGATCTAGTAAATATTCCATTGAAATATGTGAATTTTAGATCATTTGTTATTTCTTAATATGAAGGATGTTGCTCTGACAGATCAGTATCACCAAAGATCTGCACAATTTCATCATTGCAACATGTACTTAATCAAATGTGATTATTTACCTTTTAATAATTTATAATAAGTGACTTGAAAAAAATCTGTAGTAGAGGATGTGATTCTCGTTCTTAACTTTTGCTTTTCTCTCTTTTGCTATCTTTACACCATATGTGTAAAGACAAGGTAGATGTCGTAATCTACAAAATCCTAAGAAAAATTACGTCTAACAATTAATTCAAGAGGTACACGATCACATCTGATCAAATACATGTTGCAATGACGAAAATAAGCAGACTAATGGAAACATTGGTCTGTCGGAGCAACAACTTTTCATAAACTAAAATAAGAAATGAAATGAATACCAATCCATATATATTTTAAAGGAAAAATAGATATAATAAAATTATCAGTTAAAAGATACTCACTTGGCAATAGAAGGTAGAGTATCTGACTTTTATATATGAATGAAGCAATCATGTTTTGCGTTATCAACTACATTTCAAAACGATAGTGATGAAAAACTGTATAAAATAGAATATATAATGTAGAATTAACATAAATCAAAGTATAACATCTATTCACATTGGTTTGAAATCCAACACTGATCTTAATGAGATTAGACTTGTTCAAGCGGAGTGTTGGACATTGGCTAAGATTACTTGAGCTCATTAAGATGTGTACCAAGGATCTTCCCGATGCTTCAATTACCGTCGAATTTAGTTCATTTCTATTTCGTGCAAGAAACGGAAATCATATAATAACTTGAAAATGAAAAGAAAAGTCTTTTTTTATTGAAAACTCAACTTCGCTTATGATAGTGATCAACAATATTAAAAACAAAATGAAAAACGTAGTTAATCTTAATTTTATTCAACGAACAAGAAAATTATCTATTTTTTAAATACACTGAAGCTTTATGTTGTCGGATAAAATTGATTGAGGAAGCGATAGCCTTTGTTTATGCATGTTATAACATCAAACAACACAAAGAAATAGAGAAAGATGGATATACAAACATATATGACATAAGTGTAAATTAGTTGTGTAAACACTATTTGATACGCGAAGAAAGAAAATGTTTAGATTCTTATAAATATGAATTAAAATTGTTTTTTTTTCAAACTCTGCCATGCTCAAAATAGAATCTTGAAAAAATGTGAATATTTATCAATATTCAAAAGTCGAAGTTAATTCGGCCACTTGCTAGTTTAAACAAAAATTACTATTTCATATACTATGAAACTTGGAAGATATTGAAAAATCATGTCTTCTTTTTACAATATCATAAAAACCTTTTTATACTCAAGAATTAATGCATGTTCTTAAAAGAAAAGAATGCTGTTGTAAAAAAAGAGAAGATTTAATTAACTTAAATACAGATGTTTGTAAAACAAACTTGAAAAAATCTCTGTTTCTCACATAGTTATACTAGAAAAGAAAAATTATCATATATCAGTTTTGTATCATTGAAGCAATGTTAAAAGATTTGGATGAATTACTCATTGTAAAATAGATTTTCTACTATAGATAATATATTATTATTACAGATTAAAACAAATCGTTGTTGGTCAAAATATCCGAGCGAACGATTGAAAGATATAGTCGTAAAGTGAAAAAGTTCATGTATGAGATCTTATCAAAGAAAAGCCATGTGTTATCTATTGAAGGATGAGACGTGATTATAATAGTATTTCTAGATGATGACATTAAAAATATTGAAATTTATAGAGTGAAACATTTTACTATGTTGAAGGAAATAAAGATATATTTTTTTCTATTCATTCTAAAGATAAACAAGGAAAATATCGAACAATAGTATTCTATAGTACTCCTTCTGATTTATCAATCACAATATAAACCAATTCGCAAATGACATATACATAGAATGATATCTGTTAAAAAATTTTCCAAATTTCTTTGCAAGCATATGTATTCATTTGAATTAACATTTGCCACCATTGAAATCAAATGTCCACGTCATGTCAGTGAAAATTCGGATCGATTTGAAATAATTAGTTTAGTCCTGCGTTGATGCTGAAGGTTTGTCTCGGAAATGAAACATCAATGCGTCAAATATCAATCACCTCAATGCTTGAAGAATAGCATTGTAATCAAAACAAAAAGTAGCCATTGAATAAAATAACGTGTCCTTTCAGTGACTTATATAATTTCTTCAAAACTGTTAGGATACGAATAATTGTCTTCTACTTTTACTGCCGTTTCTTCTTCTTGTTCGTTGTTTTTCCATGAACCAATGTCGCAACAATCTGGGCGAGCGACGCACAAAGTTCTAACTATGACTAATCTGAAATGATTTGTTATGCTTCGTCCACATTCTAAATATATAGTTAGATTGACTAGTAATGTTGAAGGACTTTTTGAGAAAGAGACTAGGTAGGTCAGGCGTCCTAATATCCATCCAAAATCAATTTCAAATCAAAAAAAGTAAGACGTCTACGAAAGCACATAGGATGAGTAGGTATATGATGCAGTGAGCTCTTATTTCGACTTGCTTTTAGTTTTGATATGAATAAAAAAAGGAAATGGCTATGCACACATATGTCTATATAGTCGACCGTGCAACTCTGAAACGCCGACTAAACGCGTCTTCGTATATTTCCAGTGATAAATGCATTTATAGTATGCACATTTCTTCATATAGAAGAGTTCAAAATGCATTTTCTACATTTTAATTATTAGTCGTGATCAAACGCATTTACAGTTTTATTTTATCTCATTTCCGAAAAAGAGCAAATGTGTTTAAATGGATCTCCCTCACCGAAACTGTCAAAACCGCGTCTACACACGTTTTTTAGATAAAAATAACTGAGTTTACGAATAACTTTTGGCAATGCTGGAACAAATTTGACGATATCTATTAATTTGAAATAATCCCTGAAAGATTTCTATATAATTGTACACCTAACTATTACGTAGTTTAGAAAACTTATAGTTGAATTTTTTTCAAGTATTTCTAGAATGATATTCAATCATTTTTTTGTGGAATGTAATAAAATTTCTAGATAAATAATAATAATCTTTCCAAACGAAACCATTAGATTTCTTAGACTAGAAATTATCTTATATTACAGTATAAGCTTTTAGTTCTGTTCAATTGAAGGCTTTTCTGTCAAAGATATTCTAGTTAAAATATTAATTTTTTAGACATGGAATAGAACGAAAAATAATGATTTTTCACGATTACGAGTCAAAATCGAGTAGTCGATGCAAATTATTGTTTGAGAAAATAATAAATAAGAATATTTAAAAATTCACCAAGAAAAATAAAACTAAGAAGCAGAATTATATAATTATTAGTTTTCTAAATAAAAATATTTTCCGCTAGTTTATTAAACTGTTTTTAATTTTAACGAAACTAATTTATCCTTCTTGAAGAATTACACGTACATCTATTTTCATTTGTCTTATTTTCTTCAATGAAAAAGTCTACATTTTATCATTCGAAAACTATCAGAAATATAAATTATTAACTAATATCAAGGGGGAAGAAACTGATTTCTTGATTTCTAATGATTTCTGTGATTTCTCGTGATTTCTCATGATTTCCAATGATTTCTCTTATATAAATCAGTATTTTCTCTCTTGATACAACGTGAGTTTTTTGAAAATACGTCATTCTCATATTTAGGCATGCACCGAGCCCGAGCCTCCCGGGCTCGGTCGTTCCCGGGTTTGCCAATTCCCAGGCTCGGTCATTCCGGTATCGGGAATTGAAGTACTATACTATAGAGGTACTCTTGGGTCCTCAACTACTATATTATGTGGATACTATTAGGTCCTCAACTGATACAGTATAGGGCTACCCTTGGGTCCTCAATTACTATACTATAGGGGTACCCTTTGGTCTTCACCTACCATACTATGAGAGTACCGTTAGGTCCTCAACTTAGCCGTGGCACCATACATTTACTTTACTAGTAACTTAGTACCTATCGTAAAATATTGATCACTGCGTGAGCTTTTCTATTAGTCGAAAAATGGTCCAATCAGCTTGCAGGAAAGTGTAATTCGCTTATTTCCTTGGTAGCCATGGAAGATTCTACGAGGACTTTTGTAGAGCACCCTCGATAACCTCAAATTGGCCCGGATAACCCTATGATGCGTCCTTATCTTGATGGTGAAAAAACGCCTCGAAATCTGATTGGCTAAAACTCTTTTGTAACAGCCAATCAGATTTCGAGGCGGTTTTTCTCCATGAAGATAAAGACGAAACATATGGTTATCCGGGCCAGTTTGGGGTTATCGAGGGTGCTCTACAAAAGTCCTCATAGAATCTTCCATGGTTACCAAGGAAATAAGCGAATTACACTTTCCTCCTATCTGATTGGCTGTTACAAAAGAGTTTTAGTCAATCAGATTTCGAGGCGGTTTTTCTCCATCAAGATAAAGACGGAACATAGGGTTATTTGGGTCAATTTGAGGTTATCAAGAATCCTCTACAAAAGTCCTTATAGAATCTCCGCCGGTTGTCCACGAAATAAGCGAGAACAATTTCATGCCATCTGATTGGACCGTTTTTTGAATAATAGAAAAGCGGATGCAGTGACCAGTATTTTACAATAGGTACTTAGTTTCTAGTAAAGTGAATATACGATGTCATCCCTAAGCTGCCGACCTAAGGGAACCCTCAATATATAGTAGTTGAGGAGTCAAGGGTACTCCCAATATATAGTAGTTGAGGGCCTGCCCGTAGTAGGCTACTTGAGCATGTGTGAGTCCCGGTAAAGATGCGTTCTGATTGGTCGAAAAAATTGACCAATCCGAGGTGCGGACAAACACACAGACACACCATCAGTTTCAGAATTGAGACCCTGACTACAGTCAAGGGAATAGATCTTGAGGACCCAAAGACATCTGCATATAATAGGACTTCAGGTCCCAACGATACCTTCGTATAATAGCAATCAAGGACCCAATGGTATCTCAATATATAGTACTTGGGGACCCAAGGGTATCTCCAATATATAGCACTTGAGGACCCAAGGATACCTCCAATATATAGTACTTGAGGCGATGACTTGTGTATACTGATAACCGATGGAACGGCTACCGGTTATCGTCACCATTTTATCCCTAGTACTGCATAATATGGGACTTGAGAACCTAAGGATATCCCGCTAATACAGTACTTGAGGCCCTAAAGGTATCCCCATAATATAGGGATTGAGGACCTAATGCTACTCCCATAATATAGGACTTGACGACGTAAGAGTATCTCGCTAATATAGCACTTGGGGATGTAAAGTCAACTCTATAATATAGGGTTTGACCACCTAAGAATAATGTTATAATTTAGGGATTGAGGAGCTAAGAGTACTGCCATAATATAGAGATTGAGGACCTAAAGGTGCCCGGCTAATATAGGACTTCCGTATGATGATTTCTAGTGATTTCCATGATTTCCAGTGATTTCTGTGATTTCTGTTGATTTCCAGTTGATTTCTGTTAGAGAAATCAGTTTCTTTCCCCTTGTAAAACTTTTATAATTTTATTTGTCTAATAATAACGCGAATTTGGAAATACTATAAAGCCTGTCTTTGTAAACAAATTGAGGATGTGACAATAACTATGGCGTGTATGTTTGAACGACTATAATGTTTCGACTGAGTTTAATCAGTCTTATCAGCTGACAAAACTCAAAATTAATATAAGCCTAGGAGCATCATATTCAACATTGGGATTTAGGGTAGACGGTGCAAAAGATCTGAATAGTTTCCAGAAGAAAATCCAAAATAATTATTTTCCCGACATAGGACGTATATCCTATAAGATTATATTTAATAATTATTTTTTTCATACTGATAATCACCAGCAAGATAGTAATAAAAGAACAATTATTTTGTCCTTGATATTCAATGGTTGTCGATAAAAATTTCTCTACAAACGTCGGAAAATCAAGAATTATATAAATATTACATAACAGTTAGATTGAATTCAAATCTAAATAAGGACACATCCAAACGAGCTGTCATTGTAGCACATGTAAATACTTTCTGCCAAGGCTAAGACTTAGAAAATCTAATACTAGTCTCACATGTACAATTAAAAAGAATATCTCAGCTTCATATCAAGATGCGAAGATAAAAATCTGTAGAAATTCACGAACAATATAAGAGAAAGTTACAGTTTCTGGACTCATAAATCTCTGGAGCAACTATCGGCAAGCATTTTCCATTATCAATTTTTTCTCTCAAAAAAACAACATTTTTATGCATAGTTGAGAGTATTGAGACTGAATCTCGTACATATTTCAGCTTGTCTAAAACTCGTTTCTGACACTGAAATTTCCAGAAGTTCAGGAATTTTATTCTAGTCAAGATATTGTAATCTATTCCTCCCCTTTAAAACTATATCTAAGTGTCTCCATTTGCAAATTTTAGAACCTATAATATATTTTTCTAGAGAAAGGGAATATTTTTGCACAAGACTAATTATATTTCTTCATCTGATTTCTGAACAAAATATGCATTCTACAAATCTGTAAGAAGACGCTTTCAATTCTGGAGATTTGTATATACAAATAATCAATGTGTTCTACAAACGTGACAGACTAGAATGTTTTGATTCAAACAAATCTGTAACACTTCTACATATTCTGATATTTAAGACCGGCTTAGACAAGCCATGCTGTCAAAATTAGCACACTATTTAGATGAGTTATTTTGAACTATCTATAAAACGAACAGTTTTTACTAAAAAAAAGTGACTTGACACATGACAATGTTTTCTCATGAGACTATCATTTACTATACGAAAAATTTCGTGATCTGTCACCCATCTGTTGACGATAAAGTACACTATAAATCAAATACCTTTTGAATATTATAAGGCAAGAATTGATTGAGGAAATGATTATTAAAATTTCAAGTATAAAACAGATGAAAAATTTTAAGAAGCTTTGTAGTGTCAAAAACGATCGCTTCGGTCGAAATGATCGGTGTCTTAAAAAGACGTATGAATATAAAGAGTTCTGTCTATGCTTCCTGGCAGCTTACTTTTCACTATTTCCTTATAAATTTCTTACAAGTTGTATCATGGAAAGAAGCTTCATTTACTAATTAGTATAAACTATTCATTTTTAGTGTAGAGACCAGAATATTGAATACATTACTCAATAAAAAATGCTTAGTACTGAATCATTTGAAGCCAAATGCTCAAGTAGGCATAACCACATTTAATGATGCAACATGTATCATTCAAACGATGACAAAGTTAGTGGAGAATAATACCAAGCAATTAAAAACTGACTTGTCAAAAATTCGTGCTACCAATAGTAAGAATATGAGTATTAGTATTCAGTGCAATGTTTCGTTGTTTGAAATTGGTTCGTTGATAACAAATGATGTTTATGATAATAGAACTCTTTTTTGGTCGATGCGAGATCAAATCAGGACAGTTTAGATGGAAAAGAGTTTTATTCAGGCATTGAAAAATTTGGATAGACAACATATTTACACAACATTTATTGGTATTGATATTGATCTGAATATCGAAATTTATATCTTTGATAACAAAACAACACGAAGCCAACTACTTTTCTATCCATGATTCAAAAAAGTATCCTCAACTGCTAAACGAAGATTTCGATCTGATACTCACACCATCAGTATTCAACGTTGAGATGAAATTTGAATCGGATTTATTCGATGTTGAACACGTTTATGAAACCAAGGAGAATTAATAAAAATTAATATATTACTTTTATTATGAACAGATGAAGAATAAATTACACGTGGTGTAACTGTTCTATTAAAACTGACGGCAAAAAGATTAACAACGAACACATTTAACACTGCATTCAACTTATCACCATGAAATAAAATCATTATTTGATTTAAGAAAAAATATCTGATAATTTGAGCCCTTAGGAATGATAATCGTCAAAGTTGATTACGTGAAATTAATATCAAGAACAATTCAAAACATTTTAAACTTACCTCGAATAAAAAATGGTACTGTTTTGTAATATAGCATTGAATCATGTAATTAATCTCTTAAATCAAACTCAACTCGGTTAAATCCTAATTATAGTGATGAAAACTGACTGCTAAAATCTAGTAAAAAGAATATTGTCGAATCATTTTAAATTCAATAAGAATAGACATGACGTTCTTTTTATATTTACTCTGTAAATCTCTATTCTGGACTTGAATTATTTTGTGTGATTTTGCAGCGGTATAAATCAAAATAGTCATAAATAGATAATAACTATTACTACTAATGAAAAATTTTGAAAAAATAATCTAGTTTATCACTCACCGAGACATGGATGACAAAGAATCATTCACAGTCACATGTTTTACCTTTATTTTCGTTTTTGTTCAACTCAATTAAATATATTTTTTTTATTTTTGGTTTCTAGCTTCTAAGTTTATATCATATAACTTTTTTAAAATATGGAGGCTGGTCTTAATACATAAATGGACACGGATATGAGTCAATGTGTATTAAACGAGAATTTAAATGCATACGTATCAGAGATGGACGGGGCAGCAAAAAAGTCGCACCGCCACCGCCCCGCCCCGCCCCGTAGATAAAGTTTCGCACCGCCACCGTCCCGCCAATTCAGCAATGAAACCGTCACCGCCCCGCCCCGCCCCGCCTTGTATAAAGTCCGTTTTCAGAGGTCATTTATTCAT
This sequence comes from Macrotrachela quadricornifera, assembly GCA_022393335.1. Classification (NCBI taxonomy): domain Eukaryota; kingdom Metazoa; phylum Rotifera; class Eurotatoria; order Philodinida; family Philodinidae; genus Macrotrachela; species Macrotrachela quadricornifera. The sequence goes on from JAJEKB010019193.1 coordinate 17,854, forward strand.
AAAATTTTTAGTAGCTTTTTATAATTACTATCGTACGGTCCAATGAAAACGAGCTAAATTTTACTTTCTATTGTTCTTCGTACGATCTAAAGCATTTGTCCTAGATTTTTTTTACGAAATGATCGGCCACATAATTCTCTACAAGGATATATAAGGACATTTGACATTGAGTAGAGCTATGAAAAAATTCTACGAATAATATTGGAAAACCTCAACATGCTTCACTCTTTAAACCTTTTTTTTAGCAAAAATAAACATTTTTCTTTTCTTTTGTTGATTGGTGCTTTCAGGATATCAAAAGCTAACTAACCGTTCTTTTAGTTCTAGAAAAGTTCTGTTATAAGACTGTAATAAAAAATTTTTCACATTAGAGCTTATAACGAAAGATAAGGTTTTCTTTCTCTCAGATTTTATTAGGAAAATTGTATTTTATGAATACTAGTCTCATAATATTTGAGAAAATTCGCATACAACGATCATAAATGAATCCTTTTATCTTCTTTTGTCTTATTTTGAAGAGAAAGAAATGGCATCTAGGATTCGGACATCAAAAGTTAACTATGCTGCTTTTTCGATTGAAAAAGCAAAATAAATTAAATTATAGTCAATTTGAACACAATTAAAGAAATTAGTTGTTAATTTATAATACATATTTGGATGAAACAGATTTCATGCTATACTACGAGAAACCTCCATTTAACTGTTGAAGAGAAACATGCTTACCTTTTTGATTTTTAAGTATATGCATATGAAAAACAGTCCATGGACTTTTAAGAAGAAATTTAAAAGTTGGGTACGTTGGAGTATCGTAGTATTGCATTTGGAATATTTTCATACTTCTATTCGATATCAAATGTCCTTATGTATTTCTGTAGAGAATTTCACGGCACATTTTTTGTGAAAAACTTTGGGAAGATACGTTTGAGACCATACGCAATAAAATACAAAATAAAGTTTGGCTGATTTTTCTGGCCTACCAGATATTATATTTATTCAGATGAGAAGACATTATTTAAATAAAGGATAATCCAGAAATAGTAATACGACAACAAGAAATTTAAGTATCTATGCTTCTGTTTATTTAAATGGGCTCATTTTTGATTGGTAGTAATAGTCTACTTAAATTTTTCCATCCGAATAATATAAGTAAATCCTACTGGTAAATATTTTAGTTGACGTCAAGAAAGCAACATCACTAGTTGTCAAGTAAGAAAAATACATATAAAATATTGCGTAGAGGAATTTCAGTTGTCATGTGATAGAATGACTTGAAAAAATTCATGCAAATCTTCTACATACCACATTGATGTACATATAGAAAATTTACTATGCTAGGTATTGTGAATGCTAAAACTTGTGCCTAATAACTAAAATGTGTATTCAAAAGCCTTTGATTATTCAGTTGACAATCAGCAAAACTCGATACTTCATGTCTGAAAAGTCGAAATATTTTAATTGCAACCTTTTAAATTGACTGGTTGAGAAATTTTTCTGTACATCCATATAGCATCATTCAGGAGATTTATTTGAAAGTTTTAAAGTTATTCTGTTAAATAAAAACTGAAAATCATCTACACAATATTTCATATATATTTTCCTTTCTCGATAACTAGCAAAACTGCTTTCTTGACATCAACTAAAATATTTAACAGTGCAAGATTTATACTTTCATTATTCCAATAGAAAAAAATTTTGAACAGAGTTCTACTACCAACCAAAAGCTGAGTTCATTTAAATGAATAGGGGTGGAGATATTTAAATGTCTTATTGTCATGCTATTGTTTATATTCTACTCTATCTATTGAGATGAAGTTTCGAAATAGAAAAGCAAAAATTAAAGAAAAAAATCTTAAAAGACTCAATATTATCAAGAGGCGGGGAAACCGCGAAATTTCGCAGCGCACCGCCACCGCCCCGCCCCGCCAAGTTTCTGCACCGCCCCGCCGGCGGGGCGGGACGGGGCGGGGCGGGGCGGTGTCACACCGCACCCCGTCCATCTCTGATACGTATGCATTTACGAAAATCAATAATGAATGCGTTTAATGACGTTTTCACTACGATTTAATACAAAAAGAAAACGCTTTCGTGGAGATAAAAATGATAACGAACGAATTTTTCATAAAACAAGTTTAGGTAATGAATTTAAATATATAATTTGGCACACATATATTGCATATAGAGGAACGTGTCTTTTTTCTATTAGTGTCTTCGCTCTTCTATTGCGAAGAAGAGTACAATACTAATTTGCCAACTTTTTAGTTCTCATGTTCATTTATTCTTACATCTAGTTTCTACTTATTATGGTCTATGTCGTCGATTAGATCATAATCATGATCGATCTTAAAGAATGCAGCACAAGTGAAGATTCGTCGTGGTATCTCGCTTCATCTCTTTCTGAACAATGCAACGAATCTTGCTTCATTTCGATCTCTAGTCAATCAATCCAAAAAGATAAAGAGAATTGATTGAGTTATCCAATATATATCTTGAAAGTTCATCATCATCTTCAAATTCTACGCGATGTTGGGAAAAAAAACTTTTTAAGTGAAGTGAATATTCGAAAATCAATTTTTCTCAATTAATAGTGTCGAGATAAGCAATACTATTCAATCGAATAATAACACATAAAACTTTTAATATCGAGTAAACTTCGGAATATAAGAAATAGTTGTCTTATAAAACTTGCATTCTTCAAAGTATATCAAAGAAATAGTTTTCAATCTAATATGAGAGAATGAATGGCTCATAACCTTGCTTTTCTCCGAAAATTGTATACATAAAATTTTGATATTTCTATTATTATTCTACACAAATAAATCCTATCAATTTTTTGATTTGAGGTTCTATGAGCAAAATCGAAATATACGACGAGAATCATCTCGTCGAGCTCCACAAATTGGTATATATCTTATTCAAATCTGAGATTCACATTTGTGGATCATTCTTACAAATGTCAAATAAATGAACAAATATTTTATACAAAACCTTTGATATATATGAAAGTCAAAATAATTCTTTTTCTCTAGATTATTTTTATTGTTTAATAATAGAGTAAGATGAAGATTATTCAAATAATGAAAAACCATAAGCCGAATGGCTTGATTCATTCTTTATGAATTAAATTGATACATAAATATGAATGATGTTTTTCAAATTATATGGGATATTGTTGTTGTACATCTTCTTGATTTTGTTCTTTCAACAATTTTCCTAATTTAAACATGAAAATCATTTTCACAATCTGAAAAATAAATCATTCGAATAGAAAGAAAGATGATCAATAGAAAAGAATGAAAAATATTTACATACCCAGACTATTATACAGATCAAACTAATAATCATTATAACTAAATGAATATTATTATCAACAACTGATTCATGTATGAGATTTCGAACGGTACTGACTAGTGCTAATTGTTTGTTACGAAGAATAATTGTATATAACATGGTAAAAGCAGACAGACTAAATAAGTTACCTCGATCCATGCACACTATATAATAGAAAACAAATGACAGAAGCTTAAATTGAACGAATATCAAATATTTACTTATGATGAGTATGCCAATACGATCGAGTTTTATTACAAAATGAAGTGCAAGACATTCCAAACAATTTCTGGACTAGCTATTAGAATAATAGATACTCTTTAATATAAAAAAAGCGTAATGATTCGTCATACTTTCAGTATAACTATGCTTTAAAATTATTTCTATAGATAAAGAACAATTTTTTTAACGAATAATCACTATTATGACATGGAATGAGAGCAGCTTTATGAAAAAGAAATGAAATTAAGTCATTATTAGAATAGTCAATAGGATTATAAAAGAAATTACAATAATATATTTGAAACAAAAGAGAATTAATGATAAAAAAAAGAATCTTTAAATAAAATGACTCACTTTCAGAGAGAATTTTTGTTGCTTTGTCAATTTTTTCATCAATTATTAAAAATGGATGTAGGTGTCTCTCGTTCATTTACGATCCATATTCTCATCTACATGTCAAGAAAATATTGAATGACATTGATAAACGTTTGATCATTTTGAGATACATATGTATATAATATATCCGATTTGTTTCTGAGCATCGTATTCCATGTTTATACCTGACTAAATAGAAATAAAGTATAAGTTTCAAATGATCTTTACGAAACACAAAAGAATTGTCGCTTATACCCTCACCTCCCGCTCAATTTCTTTCCTTTTAATTATTTTTTTTTATGGGGACTGATATGAGGATGCAAGCGCACAAAATCATTCTGGGAATTTTTTTACTCTTAACAAAAAAATCAATACTTTAAGAGATGGATCATCGTCAACAGATATTTACTCCCTTGTTAAGTCAAGACCAATATCTCATCCAGAGTTGCATGAATAATAACCAAATTTTTACTATATATATGACTAAAGGTTCTCTGCAAAATAAAAGTAAAATCATCTTATTCAATGACTCTACTGACGACTACTGTCTATCATAAAAAATTCTCTTTTTAATACTTGTTTTTTCATGCAGGACAGACATTGTTTGATCTATAACTTGAGAAAGACTCTCAGCTAAAAAGTGAAATTTTCACCACAAATGCAGCTTTATAAAATCTATCAAATAGAAAAAGAAAAGCTAAAAAAAAATATGTCAATCTTTATTAGTAGGATAGAAACTTTTGAAGAGACAGAGTTTATCAGGCAAAACATATCAGAAAACAGCTAGGTTTTCAAGACTCTGGTTGTCAAAAGTTGCGTTTTATGGAATATAAATATCATATTCAGAATCAGCATGTGAAAACACACCAAAATCTTGAATATTTACCGCGAAATATTTTCCATCAAAATTTGTTCTCGTATGAGAGTACAGGAATAAATTATCAAGTAAAAAGCCTGAGGAAAAGTAGAGCACAAATTTTTATAGAAATATACCATACTCAAAAATAAAGTTTATAGTAGATTTGGGTACACTGATTCTGAATATCATGGTTAGTTTTCACCAAAAACAGTTTTTAATAACTAAAACTTCAAAATATTAACTGTTCTTGTAGTATTTTATATGGAAATCCACTCGTTCTTAAAATATCAGTTTTTTTGCTAACAGTAAAAAGTCCATCGAATGATTTCGTGATCTTGTATTCTCACTTTAGTCCCAATAAAAAATAATTAATAGGAAAGAAATCAAGGAGGGAGGGGGAGGGGTATAGCTCATGAAAAAGGTGCCAGTTTTTTTATTTATGCGAATTAAAACACAGCAGCTTTCACGATCATAAGATGAAATGAATACAACACACATACACTTGTCTAAGTTAAGCGAAATAATTTGATCAATTCCTTGCGAAATATGGCACCATATAAAGTATAAATGTAAAACTTGGTAGTATTGTTAAGAAAGAAGAATAATAAACAAACACTAAATATTGTATTTTCAATTGATTGGCGTAGATTGGATCTTGTATCGTAGATTGTTGCAACCGAGTAGAATTTATAGATACTAATAGGAAATGTAGAGATGATGAAAAGAACAACCTATATGAAATAAAAAAGATCATATATATTATTTCGTACTATTTTTCCTAACTTGTATAACTAATATTGATATTAATTGTGCATTTCGTTTTTGTATTGTTCGATTCATTTCTGTTGTTAGTGGTCTTGTGTTTGAAACAGTTTGGATATTTATTGATTGTTGTTGTTTGACACGTTGATTTTTCATTGCCACTAACGTAGCCATGGGAACAAGTGAATTTGTTAAATGTGTTGGATTGACATGAAGATGTTGTCGACGAATATTTCGCAAAATTAAGAATCCAAATACCAGCATGACCAATGCAGGTGACATCATTTCTAATAGAAATTGAATTAAACTATCACTGATTTGACATGGAATATTTTGTTTTAACTGATAACATGATTGTGGTGCACCTAATAATTGTTGATTAATATCAATACAATAAAATTGTTCACTAAATATAATAAATCCAAGGAGTATGACCACAAATATAGATAAATAAACATATTTTATTGTAATAAGTTGACGTCGATGAACATTTGATGATGAAGAAAGATATCGTTCAATACAAGCTATACTAACAAACCATGCGCTCGTATATGCTGCTAAATATGTGATGAAAAATCTTAGTTTACAAAATATACTTGAAAATTGTGATGGATCAATATTGAATCCATTGAGTAAACGTGTGAGAAGACCAATACCGATTGAAAATGAATCAGAAATGGTTGATGCCAAGAAATAAATTACACAAATATTATTGCGAAATATTTTACGTGTAAATATTAATATATTTAATATATTTCCAATTATACCAAAAAATAAGAGAATAATGCTTACATAGCGATTAATTGATTGATTTAATAAAGCAAAGTTTGTTGATGAAAACAAAGTTGAATTAGACATTTATCTAAATAGGGAAAAAATCAATTAGAAAATATTTTCTTAGAAGATTGTTAATAAAAGAACAATACTCTTTACTTTAAATTGAAACTTTTTCCTAAGAATTAATGATAAGGGTGCAGGTATTAGGTGTTAGAAAACTGTAATACACAACACTTCTGTATATTTTAACTTGCTTCATAAACTATTCGACATCTTCGTCCTGCTCTGCCATTGTCAAATCTTACTACTGCACCGACGAATATCAAAATCACTGTATCAATCTTTTAAATATAGTAATCATTAAAATAAACTATGACACAAATTCTAACATCCTATTAGAAAGTGTGTTCGAATAGAAGCGAGAGCTCATATACCGATAGCAAAGTGTGTCAATAACGCAATAATATTGTCAAGACTAGAGAAAATGAGAGGGTTTTTTTTCATAGACTTTTAATAATATTACAATGACAATGATGTGTGCAAAACTTCAACACGCATATATGCATGTTTCAGCTTCAAAGAGTTAATATATCAGAAATATTTGGAAGTCTTTTGATTAAATTGAAAAGAGATGTTGTCACTCTTGAAATCTTCTACAACTATTGAAATTATTAATAATATTGCGAATTGACAGATTATGAATATATCTGTCTGTAATTTGCTTTGCTTGAAAACGTAGGATAGTTTGCGTGTTTATTGAGATATATAGTACTTGAGTGACACACTAATTTATGTTAGGATATTTATAAAATACACGAACACCCACATCTCTTCACCAATCAAAAGAGCAAGCCAACTTAGCTATGTCGACAAAAAATTAGATTTGTTTGTACTAGCTTACGAAAAATAGCAGGAACTCCTTGAATTTTTTCATATTATTAATCATTCGATATAATACAAAAAATTCAAAAAATAAGTTCCTGCTATTTTTTTAAGCTAGCATAAAAAAATCTAATCTTTTGTCGACATAGCTAAGTTGGCTTGCTCTATCGACTGGTAAAGAGATTTGAGTGTTCGTAGGTATTCGCGTATTTTACAAATACCCTTTATGTTAAATCTATATAAAATGATATGCAGTAAAATGTAATCATTCTTTATTTATTTTCTAATTAAATTACTGAAGATGACAATAAATTAAGAGCCAATTACAAGAGTTTCAGGTTAAAAATTATATATTATTTATTTTAATTAGATAACAAAAAAAATAAAATTTTTTAAATTTCACTGCATACAATTTCATCTAACAGGCGTGTATGCTGTAAAGTTTGAGTTGTCTTTAATTCCACTGATAAGACCTTTGGTCGACGAAATAGTCAACTTTCACATACATTATCGTGGCTCCCTTTTATGATTTTTTTGTTAACATGAAAATATTACTAACTCTCTTGCTTAATTTAGCATGTAGATGATCAATCGTCTATCACTAATAGGTTTATCATGAGCTGTATTTAATCTTTGAATTATTTGACATACTTTATTAAAACCAAGAGTAGTTATACTACAATCATTTTGAGATTATTCTTTTTTTGAATAATTTACGATATGGAAAGAGTGCAAAGAGAATCAGTTTAAGATTCCATATTAATGAAGTTATTCAGTTACTTACATTATTTTAACTAAGTTGTGAATAAAGTTGTTTTGTTTTGTTTTGTTTTAATCAAGTCTTGTTTTTTTCTGTTACTTTCTACGTACAATATTACGAAGCTTCCATATATTTGAAGAAAATATCTTAATAATCCTTATAGATATTTCTTGTCAAACTGACGAAATCTTTTTTTTTAGTTTAACTCTAAATGCACCTCCTTAGTTTTTCACTTGTCAACAGTAAGAAAACCCTAATTTAAAAGGAAAAAAAGGCTCTTGAAAAGAGCTTGTCATTTTTTTTTCATTAATTGCAATTCAGAAACTCATGAAAGAAAATTAAATCTTCTTATAGCTTAATGAGATTGAAACAGAAGATAAAACCCATGTCACCACTTTTTTAACAACTGCGTCACAGTTGCGTGCAACTGTGACGCACTACAGTGTGCGTACCTGAGGCGTAGTTGCGTTCGTATCTGCGACGCAATCGGCATAGTTCGTACTGACGCATGAGGGTATAAAAGGAACTGTCATAAGCACTCTACCTCATTCTAACTTTTTACAATGACAAAGATACTTCATTTTTTTTCTAAAGCATAAAATCAATACCATGATGTACTAAATGATGAATTATTAATTAATCGCTAGGTTATTCGTTCTTCTTAATTAATTATAAACTAACCGTTAAAATATCAATTTCTATTAATTAATTAAGTTTTTAATAATTTTTTAATTTTTATTAAATTATTCACTTTAATTAAGTTTTTAAAAAATTTATTAGTCTTGTTGAATAATTTATTAATTGATTAATTTTCTATTAGTTTATCAATTATTTAAATAAATTGATTAATTTGTTATTTATTTACAAAATGCTGAGATTGACTGGACGTCTTCTGTTACAAGTGCGATCTTTTTATCGCAGTTTGATCGCAGTTGAACACATGGGAATAAAGTTCACATATAAAATAAGGAATTTGCATAGATATAGGCAGAGGGGTGCAGAATTTTGGTTCAAATCTTAATTAATAATTATTAAACTCTATAGTGTTGAGCAGTATAAATACTCAGTAAATGATTTTGCAAGATGGCAGAGCATGGTGGTTAGCGGTGAGATATGACGTTCAGTAGGATGTGTTAGACTTTATTATCACGATTATTAGAAAAAAATATGTTGGTAATGCCACTATTCTTCAGCATTGTAATGAAATATATTGACAAAAGAGCTGAAGAAACGTTCAATCAAATAATATACTGTGATAATGTATCGTTTGTCTGAAGTATAGAATTTTCACAAAGATTGCTACGGATCGGTATACCAAAAATGATGTAAAATTTTGTGATTGCAATACTACTTGTGGTGGCGTTTAAGTTGGCTATCGATTTCTCGCTGAAGCTATTGAAAGAACTATGAAAGGGAAAAGGAAATATTAAAAATTGTAGATATATATGTGCACTTATATTTGAATATAAAATTGCTAATATTGTGTCGTACACGCTCCAATGCTCTTCAACCACATTTTAAATGATCTACTGAGTATTCATACTGCTCAGCTAAATGAAATTTACTAATTATTGATTAATTAAGTTAATTTAATAAAGATTTGGACTAAAATTTCTATTGGATATCGGTCGGGCCAAAAATTCACCGAAATTTCGGGCTGAATTGAGCTTTATGTAATTTATAGACAAAGGATGTGAGTAGATAAAAAGGATATACCTATGTATAATCATGAAAAGATTAATTGTGGACTTTAATAATAACTCATTACGGAAAAAAACCTAGAATCAACTGCAGTTTCTTTAGTGCAATACGCAACGAAGCCTTATATGTTGATTTCACCAATTATCGAGATAATTTAATAACATGACTTTTACAAGAAAACTTAAGAAATCTTCACAAATGTCACAATATCCAGAAATGCAATGATGTCATTACTCTATCTTTCACCATCAATTTTTAAAGTAGAGAATGTTGAATACTTTGGATATAGCGGGATGGATACCCAAAAATTTTCAGGTATCCAAAAAAATGAAGAGTTTTGAGCATTTTTTGTTTAACGCATGGATATTCTAGTGAACTTTTCAATGGATATTCATAGCATTAAACTTGTGGATTATGAGGAATCTTCGTGCATCCACATGAGAACTCGTACACTGTATAGTTTTACATTATTCGTTTGATTAGACTGCATAGCATGATGATGGGGATAGAAGTGGTTTTATCGCATCATACAGCATGACGGTTCCCGTATAGCTGACTTCAGCACGTGAGTGCGGTCAGATATGGTTTCACCAGAAAGGACAATGTGAAGCTCCGATAGAAGAGGTCTACCAGAGGACAATCTAAGATACTTCAAATACGAAAGTATTAATTCTGCTGTACCAAAATTTTCAAAAATAGCAGAATCAGTATCAATTGTTTTATTGCAGATACTGTTACCATACCTCCCTTATAGATCTTAATACTCAATCTTAAAATATTATGACATCCTTCTAAAAATCAAAATTTTTTTCTTTATCTTGCAATGATTAAAAAAAGTATATTTCTCCCTTTTATCTTTCGTTTAATAAAAACACACTTATTAAATGAATATATACTTGTCATGTCCATCGGACATGATACACTCTCTTTCCTCCCCCATGCATTTGTTTCACATTCATACTCCTCTCACATTCTTCCTCCTTCACACACGTATACATCCTCTTCCATTCTTCATATGTTTGTTTGTTTTGCTCCACCGCCCGCACATTCTTCCTCTTCCTTTTTACGAGTATATATAGCTGATGTCTTTCTGCTTGAGTGTGTGTCTTTTCCCTTCCCAATAAACATCATCTTCACAATACTCCAAACCATGAAATACGCAAGCTATTGATTCAACTATTCACCCAATCAACAAACCATTTGATTCGATTATGTTTATTCTGTACTTTCAAATCGATCACTGCATTGCTTTAAAGCACTATTCTTCCTAAAATTATTCGAAAAATGTTGCGTTATTTTAATCATTTAGGTCACTGTTTATTGATAAATTCAAAAAAAACACCTTACACTCATGGAATCTAATATAGATAAAATGTGATACGCTCTTAGTTGCAAGCTACCACTCGTATTTAGTGTTCTCGCGAGCACAGACGTAGTTTTACTTTTTTAGTTGCTTTTTTATTAACGCATGCCGGAATGAAAAGAGGAAGAGGGAAAAAATGTGTCTTTGATGAAAAGGACCAAAAATTATTGATTGTCACAAAGGCATAAATGAGTAACTACTTCACCTTTATGGTTCATTTCGAAACAAAACTTCCCATTTCCACACCTGATACTATTTAGCATCACAAACGAAAGTTCCCTACGAAAGCTGTCATCAACATTTCTCTTCTCTTCAAAGCAAACTTTGCCATTTTCTGAACTCATCGAACATTACATCACAAACCAACGTTCCTTACGAAACGTCTCTTCACCTCTATTTTCCTGTTCAAGCCAAGCCTTACCATTTTCTCCTCTCATTCTACATAACATCACAAATGAACATTCATAATCAAACTTCTCGTCACCATTTTCTTCCACTTTCAAGCAAACCCTTCATCTTCCTCAATACACCCAATATTACATTACAAATGAACATAGAAAATCAAATTTCTCTTCACTGTATCCATTTACTTCGAAGCAAACTTTTCCACCTCCTCATCTCATCGAACATTATACAACAACCGAACATTCCTGAGTAAACTTCATTTCACCTCTCCCGTTTACTTTGGAGTAAATCTTCACACTTTCTAAACTCATCCAACATTACATCAAAAACCGATACTACTGAAGACACTTCTCTTCACTTCTGCCGTTCGCTTTGAACCAAACCCTGCCATTTCCTCATCTCATCCAACACTACATCAGGCACCAATCTTCCTGAACAAGCTTCTCTTCGCCTCTGTCGTTCTCTTCGATGCACACCTTGCCACTACCTCACCCTATCCGAGCATTATATCACAAAGGAAAATTTTTCATAAAATTGCTCTTCACCTCTTCTATTCACTTCCAACCAAAATTTCCCATTTTCTCACCTCGTTCAACATTACATCACAAACAAACATTTCTTACGAAAGTTTTCTTCAACTCTTTTCTTCATTTGGAAGCAAATCTTCCCCCTTCCACACCTTATCCAAAAGTACATCACTAACGCACAATTATAACCAAACATCTTATCTCCTCGTCTGTTCCCTTCAAAGTAAATATTGCGACTATATCACCTGATTCAGCAATACATCACTACGGAATACTCACAACCAAACTTCTCTTCACATTTTTCTTTACCAAGAAGCAAACTTTGTCAGTATCTCACCTCATCCAAGATTACATCATTAAAGATCATTCATAACCAAACTTCTATTCATCTCGTTTGTTCATTTCGAAGCAGATCTTGCCACTGCCTCACCTTACTCAACATTATACCACAAGGAAATCTACATAATCAAACTTCTCTTCACCATTTTTTTTCACTTCAAAATAGACCTTGTCACTTCCTCATCTCATCCAACATTACCTCATAAACGAAACTTTCTGACCAAACTTTTCTTCACGCCTTTTGTTCACGTCAAAACAAACCTTCATATTTGCTAACCTAGCCCAAGATTGCATCTCATCGCAATACTCCCAAAGAAAATCTTCTTCAGCTCTATTGTTCACTTGTAAGCACACAACACGCCTTTCTCACCCCCTGGAACATTACATCACAAACGAACATTCCCGAGGACATTTCTTTTCGCCTATTTTGTCCATTACGAACTAAACCTTGCCACTTGCTATTCTGATTTCACATTGCATCACAAAATGAACATACACAAGCAAACTTGTCTTCACTTTATTTGATCATTTGTAAGTAAATCTTTCACATCCTCACCTGATTAAACCTCTCGTCTTTAACGAACATTCGTAACCAAACTTCTTTTCACCTCCTTTCTACACTTCGAAGCAAATCATGCGGCTTTCTCACCTCATACAACATTACATCAATACAGAACATTCACAAGTAAACTTCTCTTCATCTCATTTGGTTACGACGAAGCAAATCTTACAAGTTTCTCACCGGCTCGAGCATTACGCCACAAACGAACATTCCTGATTAAAGTTCTGTTCACCACTCTTCTTCACTACGAAGCAAACGGTCCCACTTTTTCATCTCATCAAACATTATATCACACTGGAAACTTTCTGAACAACGTTCTCTTCCGCTTTTTTATTCATTTCGACTCAAACCTTGTCACTATCTCATCTCACGCAGAATTAGATCACAAAGGAAGCTTCATAATGAAACTTCTCTTCACCTTTTTTCTTCACTTCGCAACAAATCTCGCCACTTCTTCACCTCATCCAACACCATATCATAAACGAAACACTCCGAGTAAACTCCTCTTCACCACTTTTGTTCACCTTGCATCAAACGTTCCCACTTGTTCAGCTTATCGCAAATGACATCACAACGCAACATTTCTGAAGAAATTTCTCTTTACCTCGTTTGTTCCCTCTGAAGCAAACCTTGCCACTTTCTCATGTCATCTAACATTACATCAATAACGAATACTCCTAAAGACACTTCCATTCACCTATCTTATTTACCTCGAAGCAAATCTGGTCACTTCCACGCTTGTACAAACATTTCATGAGAAAGGCAAATTCGTAATAAAACTTCTCTTCATTTGTTTTCTTCTCTTCGAACCAAACCTTTTCCTTGCTGATCTCAATGAACATTACATCACAGAGGAAAATTACATATAAAACTTCTCTTCACATGTTTTGTTCAGTTCGACAGACACCTTCCCATTTCCTCATCTAATCAAACATTACGTCAAAAAGGAAAATTTCTCATAAAGTTTCGTTTCACCTCTTTTGTTCACTCCGAAGCAAACCTTGCCACTTTCTCAGTTCATACAACATTACATCACAAACCAATATTTCAGAATAAATTTTTCTTTACCTTTTTCGTTCACTTGGATACGAACCTTACCAGTTCCTCACCTAATTGAACACTACACCACAAACAAACATTTCTCATTAAACTTCATTTCGCCTGTTTTCTTTACTTCTCACCAAACCTTGCCATTTACTCGCTACATCCAACATTACATCAAAAAGGGATATTCTGTACGAAACTTCCCTTCTTCTGTTTTGTTCGCTTCAAAGCAAACTTTGCCATTTCCACATCCCACCCAACATTACATCAACAACCTACGCTCATAATCAAACATGTCTACGGCTCTTTTGTTCACTTCGAAGCAAATCTTGTGTCTTGCTCACCTTATCCAACAATACATGATAAATGAATATTCCTAAACACACTTTCTTCACCTGTTTTGTTCACTTCGAAGCAAATCTTGTCTCTTGCTCACCTTATCCAACAATACATGATAAATGAATCTTCTTAAACACACTTTCTTCACCTGTTTTGTTCACTTCAAAATGAACTTCACCATTTTCTCACCTCCTCAAGCACTACATCACAATGCAACTTTCACGAAGAAATTTCTCTTCGTCCGTTTTCTTTACTTGGAAGCAAACCCTACCCATTTACCACCTCATTCAACATTGCATAATAAGTGAAAATTGCTGAATAAACTTCTCTTCATCTCTTACATTCCAGTGAAAGCACAACGTGCCCGTTTATCATCTCATTCAACATTACATTAAAAACGAAAATTCTCGAGTAAACTTCTCTTCATCGCTTTTGTGCATTTAGAAGCAAACCTTGCGACTTTCTCATCTCATGAAACATTATGTCACAAAGGAGCATTTCTTACGAAACTTCTCATCATGTCTTTTGCCGACTATCAATCAAATCTTCTGATTTGCTCACCTCTTGGAACTTCACATCGGAAATGAAAATTTTCTATGAAACTTCTCTTCTCTTCTTTTCTTCTACAGGAAGTAAACTTTGCGGCTTTCTCATCTCATCCAACATCACATCATAAACGTACATTCATCATCAAACGTTTCTTCACCTGTATTGTTCACTCAGAGGCAAACCGCGCAGCTTTCTAACGTCATCGAATATTGCATCCTAAACGAACAGTCTTAATAAAGCTTTTGTTGACCCCTTTTGTTTCATTGGAAGAAAACCGTGCCGTTTTTCACCTGATCTAAGATTGCATTAGAAACGAAGATTCCTCATGAAAGTTCTGTTCACCTGTTGCGTTCACTTGGAAACAAACTTTGCCACTTCCTCACCTTCTCTAACATTACATCACAAAGGAACATTCTCAACTAAACTTCTCTTCACGACTTTTGTTTACCACGAAGGAAACCTTGCCAGTTTCTTATGTCATCCACTACTATATCACAAATGAACATTCCTCATCAAACTTCTATTTATCTTTTCTGTTCACTTAGAAGCAAATCGTCATCTTTCGTTATCTCATCAAATATTACATCGGTCAAGAAAATTTCTCAAGAAACTTGTTTTCGCTCCTATTGCTCACTTGGAATCAAAGCTGGCGGCTTTGTGACCTCCGCTAGCATTACATCACAAAGGAACATTCGTAAAGAAACTAATTTCACCTATTGTCTTTTCTTCAAAGCAAACCTTGCTATATGCTCACCTTGTGCAACATTACATCACAAACGAATCTTCATACTAAAACGTGTCTTCACCTCTTTTCTGCACTTCGTAGCAGACATTCACAGTTCCTCATCTCCTTCAACATTACATCACAAATAAATCCTCGTCAGTAAACCTCTCTTCACCTTCTTTTTCCACTTCAAAGCATACCTTTCCACTTCCTCACTCCGCTCAGCATTACATCACAAACGAACATTCCGCAGTAAACTTCTCTTCATCTCTTTTATTCTCTTGAAGGCACAATGTGTCAATTTACCATCTCATTCAACATTACACCATAAAGGAAAATTTTTGAAGAAAGTTCTCTTCATCTGTTTTGTGCACTTAGAAGCAAACCTTTCCACTTGCTCACCTCATGAAACATTATGTCACAAAGGAGCATTTCTTACGAAACTTCTCATCATGTCTTTTGCCGACTTTCAATCAAACCTTGCGATCTGCTCATCGCATGAAACTTCACATCAGAAACGAAAATTTTCTACGAAACTTCTCCTCTCTTCTTTTCTTCAATTGGAAGCAAACCTTGTAGCTTTCTTATCTCGTCCAACACTGCATCATAAACGTATATGCACCATCAAACGTTTTTTCACATGTACTGTTCACTTATAAGCAAACTACGCGACTTTCTAACGTCATCCAACTTTGCATCCTAAACGAACATTACTGAAGAGGCTTTTGTTCACCTTTTTTGTTCAATTGAAAGAAAAACGTGACTTTTTTTACCTGATTCAAGATTACATCACAAACCAAATTTCCTCATCAAAATTCTGTTCACTTGTGACGTTCACTTGGAAACAAACTTTGCCATTTCCTCACCTTTTCTAACATTACATCACAAAGGAACATTCATAACTAAACTTCTCTTCACGGCTTTTGTTCAGCACGAAGAAAACTTTTCTAGTTTTTAATATCATCCTCTACTATATCACAAACGAACATTCCTCACCAAACTTCTATTTATCTTTTTTGTTTACTTGAAAGCAAACCATTGCCTTTCGTCACCTTATCAAACATGACATCAGTTAGGAAAATTTCTCAAAAAACTTGTCTTCGCGTTTATTGTTCATCCTGAATCAAAGCTGGCGACTTTGTGACCTTCGCTAGCATTACATCACAAAGGAACATTCATAAAGAAACTAATTTCATCTGCTGTCATTTCTTCAAAGAAAATTTTGCTATATGCTCACATTATGCAACATTACATCACAAACGAATCCTCATAATTAAAGTCTCTTCACCTCTTTTCTACAATTGGTAGCAGACATTCACAGTTTCTCACCTCCTCCAATATTACATCACAAACAAATCCTCACAATCAAACATTTCTTCACCTTTTTTCTGCTCTTCAAAGCAAATCTTGCCATTTTCTCACCCCATTCGACATTACGTCACAAAGGAACATTCCTCACTAAACTTCTCTTCATCTCTATTGCCCACTTCGAAAAAATTCGTGCCACTTCTTCTGCTGATCCAACAATACATCAGAAGCGAACGTTCCTGAGGAAACTTCTCTGCACGTTTTTTGGTCACTTGTAGACAAACCTTGCTTCTTAATCACCTCATTCAGCATTACATTATGAATGAAGATTCCTGATAAAACTTCTCTTCACTTCTCTTATTCACTTCGAAGTAAATATTGCAAATTCCTCACCTCATTTAACGGCACATCACAAAGGAAGATTGCTTATAAAACATCTTGTCATCTGTTGTGCTCAGTTTGAAAAAAACTTTCCCATTTTTTCACCTCATCCAACATTACATCGCAAAGCCACATTGTCGAGTAAACTTCTCGTCATCTTTTTTGCTCAGTTTAAAGAAAACTTTGTCACTTCCTTACCTCACCCAACATTACATCACAAAGCCACATTGCCGAGCAAACTTCTCTTCACTTCTTTTGTTCACTTCGAAGCATATCTTCTCACTTCGTCACGTCATGCAACAATGTCTCGCAAATGAACATCACTAATTAAACTTCTCTTCGCATGTTTTGCTCACTTTAAAGCTAACCTAGCCACTTGCTTGCGTCATACAACATTACATGAGAAATAAACATTCCTTAGGAAAATTTTTTTCACCGATTTTGTCCACCTGGAAGTAAACTTTGCGATTTCCTCACCTCATCGAACTTTACGTCATCAACGAACATTCATGATCACACTTCTGTGCACATCCTTTTGTTGAGTTTAAAACAAATCTTGCTATTCCCTCAATTGAGAAAACATTACATGGTAAACGAACAATGCTGAATAAACTTCTCTTGACCTGTTTTATTCACTTGGAACCAAGTCGTGCCACTCACTCACTTATGGAACATTACATCATCAATGAATATTCACAACGAAACTTCTCTGCATCTTTTTTGTTCAGTTCGAAGCAAAGCTTACTATTTCCTCAGCTCAAGAAAGATGACATCATGAACGAATATTGCTGATGAAACTTTTATTCAACTCTTTTGTTCATGTGGTAGCAGATATTTCCACTTCCCGACCTCATCGAACATTACACGATGAAATAACATTCCTGAAGAAGTTTCTCTTCAGCTGCTTTATTCACTTGGAAGCAAACTTTGCAGCTACGTCACGTCCTTCAGCATTATATGACAAGCGAACATTCGTAAATAAACTTCTGTTCATCTCTTTTGTTTACTTAGAATCAAAACATGCCTGTTCCTCACCTCATCTAACATTACATCATCAACGAACATTCATAATTACACTTTTCTGCACCTCTTTTGTTGAGTTCAAAATAAATCTTGCCCCTTCGTCAGCTGAGGAACGAGTACATCGTGAACGAACATCGCTAAAGAAACTTTTCTTCACCTGTTTTATTGACTTGAAATCAAATTGTCCCACTCCCTAACTTATGGACGATTACATCATCAACGAATATTCACAACGAAACTTCTCTGCACCTTTTTTGTTGATTTTCAAGCAAAGCTTGGCACTTTCTCAGCTCAAGAAAGATTACATTATAAACAAACATTCATAATCACACTTCTGTGCACCTCTTTTGTTGAGTTCAATACAAACCTTGCCCCTTCCTCTGCTCAAGAAACATTACATTATCAACGAATATTCACAAGCAAACGTCTCTGCACCTTTTTTGTTGAGTTCCAAGCAAAGCTTGCCATTTTCTTAGCTCAAGAAAGACTACATCATAAACGAGCGTTGCTGAAGAAACGTTTGTTCATCTTCTTCGTTCACGTCATAGCAAATGTTCCCTCTTCCTGATCTCATCCAACATTACATCACGAAGAAACATTTCTGAGCAAGTTTCTCTTCAGCTACTTTGTTGACTTGAACGCAAATTTTGCCGTTTCCTCACCTCATGGAACATTGTATCATTAACGAAGATTTGTAATCAAACTTCTCGTCATCCGCTTTGTTTGCTTGGAAGCAAATCTTGCCACTAGCTCATCTCATCCAACATCATATCATAAACGAACATTCATAAAGAAATTTCTCTTCACCTCTTTAGTTCAGTTGGAATCAAGCTTTGCCTGTTCTTCACCTGATAGAACATCACCTCTCAAAGGAACATTTCTTACGATATTCCTCTTCACCTATCTTGTTTACTTCGAAGCATAATTTGTGAGTATCGCACCTCATTGAACAATACATCATAAACATACATTTATAATCAGAGCTCTCTTCACCTCTTTTGTTCACTTCGAAGCAAATTTTTCCATCTTCTCACCTCATCCAGCATTACACCACAAAGGAGTTGAACAACATGTTGCACCAACCGTTCATTTATCAATGACAATATCTTGAAACTAGAACATTTATTATAGTCATATGGGAATATATTATGTAGCAAAGGAATTACTATGATCATTATCATATTCATCTATTATTGTCAATTTAAAACAGATATCGGAAGATCATTAGTTAATTCATCAGCATATACCAAATATATACTTCTAACGAAAGTTCTGTTCCTTTGTTTCATCTGTCTGAAATCAACATGCGCAGCGTAATTATAGCTAACGTACAATAACATAACTAACGAATGACTATGAGGCTTGAAATGCTCGCAATAATTCGGTTCATCTATGTTACGATCTCACTTTGAAGTTAGATTAAAGGCTTGTGAGTTAATTCGTTGATAGAACAAATGACTGATCCTCAACTCTAGAGTTTTGTTCACATGTTATCTTTCATATAAAGAAAAGATGATGCATTGATCAGTTATAAAAGATAGCACACGAAATGAATAATTTACATCACTGCCATGTTCATCTATTGTCTTCACTACAATATCAAGACACGATATTACTAATTTTAATCAACGATCGTGTGACTACTGTAGTAATGTCATTATCCCAATGATTTGATTCGTTTATCAGCGTATATTGTCCAAACAAATGCTGTAAATCAGTATGCTGATCGAAGATGACAAGATTCATGTATCAATACAACGCTCCCAATCAATGTTGCTCCAATCCTTTTATTCAATAAAATTGCATTCATCAATACAAAAACTTGGCGAAAACGCACTTTTGAGAGATGACATGGCGAATGATTGAGAATGATCCTTGCAATAATCTGACTCGTATATTTCACTCTCTTTCTACGTATGTTCGCAAATTAACTAGTTAATCAAAGATCATATGGTAACGAAATTATTTTTATTTTGGGTGTTACGTTCACTAATATTTCTCGCTAAAAGACAAACTTTTCGATTATTGAAGATGTTTGAGGATCATATTATAAATGAATTCTCATCATCCATTTCCAGGTTTCTCGATAATCTCGTTCTTCTATTCTATGCACACAGAAGCAGAGATTCATTGAAAATAAACTTGTTAAGAGACATTAATCAGATAAATAATTGCCATCACCGGTAGGTTTTATAAATATATTTTGTAATACTAAGATAAATATTTCAGTTCAGTAGCTCATCTTTACTCACGTCACAATTGAATGGTTTTAATATTGCCAACAATCATGTTCATTTATTCTGTCTATTTTACAATAAAACTATAAAATTGTTTGGCATAGCGAAAATAGCATATCAAATGAATTAGTTGAATCAGTATTCTGTTCATTTATAACTCTTTTATTTCAGAATTAAAGTTTACACTACGCGCTAATCCAATATTGTAAAACAAGCGAATGATGATAACGGCATTTGCCGCATTTGGCACAAGTACTCTTTTCTAATATCTTACTTACTAGGAAGGAAATCATTCGAGTTAGCATAACGATTAAAATGTAGTAACAATTAAATAATACGTAGGATGATGATGTTCACTTATCTTATTATTTCGAAACAGATAAAAAATTCCTTCGATAGATTATAATTGACATAGGAGCTGAATGATTAGTATGACCCTTATCGTATCATTCATGTATTTTTCTTCTTACAAATGAAAAGTTTAGTATAGTCAACTATGGTTAAATCATAGAATAGATAAATATCTACAACAAAAGTTCTATTCGTCAACTTCTCTTGATTTGAAATAAATGTTTCAGCAATTACATGAAAAACAAACTTGCTTGACCAAGTGGCTAGTTACTACTAGATGTCGGAGATTTTTGACTTTCTAAATGAGAGTTCCAGATATTCATAAAAATTATAGTTAAGAAATAAGATTGATCATTATTTTATGTATACATTGGCAACATGTAACTGTTAAATGAGTGCAGAAAGCGATATACTTAGTGTTGATAAAAATAATACATTCATGCACAGATATTAAGCCGCACATTTGAAGCAGAATGAAAACTAGAATAGATGTTCTGGATTCATTTTGGACATTCTTATTTTAGTTTTTATCACGTTAGAAGACTCTAAGATAAATCAGATAGCTTTCTTTTGAAATAATGCTATCTATAAAACATTCGCAACGATATAAGGAGCAGATATGAAGTAGATACTGTCATGTCCAGTTGTCGGATCTTTGCTCTTTTTTCTTCAGAATTTTCCGATTTGCCTATGTCTAAGCGACTAGACTTGTATAATCAAGAACGAGTATAAATTCTGACATACAGTTAATCGTAAGTAAATTAATTAGAAGTTTCATTGAGAAATGTGTGAATATATAAATAAATACATCTAGTTATCTATGGATGTCTGTATGTGTGAATATAACAACGAACATCAACATTGCTAGAGACTTATATTGTAAAAAAATTAATTAGTCCTTGTTTAGACATATTCTTACTTCAATTTAGATCTCTGCAGATGTTCAGATGTGTAAAAACGTAGGGACCTCAAAAATTTGCTGGAGATCTTCATAAAAAAGACGTCGTTTTAGTGCAATACAGACCAAGTTCACTGAACTTCTAACATACCTGAATTACTAGAAATGTTGATAGATTCGGTTGGAAGACGAAAGAAAAAAAGATATGGTATTCTTCAAAGGAATATTTGGTTAGATATATTAGACAACCCTCATGTACCTTTGTTTCCAAGTCCACTACGGGAATCATAATCTAATGATTTCTGTGCGACAGCAGGTACCGAGATCTATTTTTTTGGGATTTATTCGGATTTTTTAATAAATCCCCATACATCTTAAAATAAATTCCACATAACTCCTATTGAGGGTGAGGGTGAGGGCGAGTGCAGGGGATGGGGGGAGGAGGCAAGAGTGAGGGTGCGCTGAAATACTAAGACAGTTATATAGTCTCAATAAATCCTTAGTAAATAAATAAATCCCAATAAATCCCGCAGAAAAAATAAATCCCAAAAAAATAAGTTCCGGTATGCCCTCTATTCTGTGCAGTAGGTAGCTGTACAATCACTGTATCAGATATCTACCATAACCACTAAACATTCGCTACATTAAGCTAAAATGTAAACAGTAAAGATAGATGAAAGGATCATAAGAATGAAGGTTTTTCATAAAAACTAAAATATGGAGTGTTTGATCTGTAACCTTAAAACATTAATAAGACTTTGGCCTGACCTAAGCAATTTTCCAATAAATATTCATAAAATCTATAATCGGATATAGGACAATTAAATTGCTCACAATTGCCAGAGGCTACCTTACGAATACATTAAAGACAACATGTCGGTGTACACGGTAATATTCACGGATCTGTAAAATAGTCCACACAAATGGCACATATGATCAACTTACCAACTTGTTTTTGTTTTTTAGATGATGGTTTACAACCCATTTTGTTTAACACTACTAAGGTAGGAAAAACTGATTAAAAGTAGTTTTGATCTAAAAGCAGAGAAGATACAGAAAATATTCTGAATTGTTTCATGTATCGAGGAAAGAGTAACATATTGGCATTTAAAATGTAGCAGATTTTACAATTTACTTTTGACTTCCATAAGACCGCTTGGAACTCCTAATAAACTTATATAGGTCTATGAAAGAATGTCATCTGCATCATAATAGTTTTATGTGTTCATATTTCTTTTTCCTTAATTCCATTTGTTTATGATCATCGATATGATAGTTTTTATCAAATACATACCAAGTGACCCAGAATAAATATTATTCTCAGTAATTTGAGAGTGTCTTCGTTAGTTTTCATTGTTCAAAAGCAAACTTCACAAAAGACTCCACGTGAAATTTCGCACTGAACAAAATGTTCTATTCAACAAGCAAATTTTCCTTTCAGTCTTACGAGGAAACATATATTCAAGTGCTCCCCATCCTGCCCTGAGCAAGAGTTTTAAAGCATTTCATCTTGTAAGATCCTTAATATACATGTTTAATATCAATGTCTTAGCTGCTTTTGTATAAGTTTCATAAAAACAGACAATCAAACTTTTTCATTTTTCAAATAGTATAGAAATGACTCATATATCATTCTTCGTTTTTGTAAAATACAATAAAGAATGAACAAGATCTAATATAGAACATACTTTTCTCTCATAATAAGAGTATCATATATGCGTTTCACAGATCATTATATATCCACATTATTACTTGTTATTCTGACAATTTAGTTCGAATGATCAGAAATTTTATTTCCAGACAATTAGCCGAACAATGCAGAAATGTTGATTAAAAACACTAAAGATGCTTACGATCGACAATAAAAAATAAATGATGAAAACATAGGACTTCATCATATCAACCACAAGTTATAAAGTTTCCCTCGTCACAGTCAGCAATGGAACACCCATGTACACCGAACGAAAAACAAACATCATGAATATTTTGAAATTGTCTAGATTTTTGTTTCGTACATCTACAGGAGTATCAAGTATATTCGATCAACGAACGAAAACGATCTGAAGAAAGTTGATTTCGGACTAGAGAGTGTAGTTTCAAAATATAATCCCTCAATCTTAGGTTAATATTGACCTCATCAAATGCTACAGAGTCGAAACACGTCTGATAGAAATATTTTCATTGTCTGAAGACGTACTTATCGCAAAGTTTAATGTTCCCTATTGTCTTAGGTGATAGTTGTAAAAGTTGGCATGGAATGTTTTCATCGAATGCTTTCTCAATATTTGTGAGATCAATCTGTTCTGACCAAGAATCGAGCAATAATAGCAACTTTCTTGAACAGATGGTCGCAAAACTTCTTTGGTCCAATATTTAATATGAGACTTCATCAACTTCCCGGATTTGCTGCATGTAACGTGGATATTTTGTGCTTGATACATGGTTTGAAATACTCGTGGACTTAACCTTCCTGATGGCTCCTGTAGATATATAAATACTGGCCCTACAAGTTTACTGTTCATACTTAAAATGGGCATGATAGTATGCGAATGTGTAACAACGCTTTGGAAATTGAATCGTCCTAAAGTTATATTTTTTCCGAGATAGGAAGAATGCGCGTTGATGGCATCTCATATCCAAAAGAACTTTGATTAGCATTTAGAACATGTGTAGTTCTAAATTGAGACATGATTTCTTCAGCCTTCTCTGGGAATACTTTTTCTTCCTCAATTACTTGTTCTCTATCATAAATATCATTTTTGGTAATGAATTTTGTTATTTTTTATGATGTAATATGACGACGTTTAAAGTTAAGTAACCAAAAAGAAGATTCAAGAAAGTTTGTCAAGTTCATCTCTTACGCTTTTCTTATTGTAAGTCGAAACTGATGAGAATTCGCAAGCTGCACAATTTTACACATAGTTTGATATGAATAAGACCGATTCCCATCTACATAGGTTTCTTCGGTGTTATCTGATTTATTTGTAAAAGACTCGTCAACATGGTCATACTCGTCGATATCTAACGTAATGTCACCATCAATCATTTCAAATGAATTTGTCAGCAACTGCTAATCCTAAAAAGATGGGTTACCTTCACTACAATCCGGATACCTTTACTTCACTAACTCATTAAATAATCGTACTAGATTAGCTATGTTGAACATGGTTACTCTGTTTGATGTTCGATAACCTTGTAAAGTAGTCGACGACTACCTAGTTTATGGTCAAAGAGAAGTATTGCTTTCTCACGATATAAATACACTGTTTAATTGTTTTAAAATGACACATATGTATATGCATATATGTACTAGAACTTGGAAAGAGAAAGAATGTGCTAGAATATATCAGACAAAAAAGAATTTATTGGAAAATACGAGATAAAATACTGTGATCATATAGAAAAGAAGTCAAAACGAAAAAAATGTACGTGACCATATAAGTTTGATTGGTATCGGATAGTTGTCCGAAAAACACTTTATCAATCAAATGAATAGGCGCATGGGTAGGAAAAGAAATAATATTTTTAGTTATGAGAGAAAAGTGTGTGTTCTATATTAGATCTTACTCATTCTTTACCGTATTTTACGAAAAAAAATCATAACCAATACAAATTTTATGAATACTCTTTTTCAGAGGGACGGTCACCTAAATATGTTCCTTCTTAGTGAAATGTAGAGGTTTAGAATGTCATTCTGTTTGAATTGTTTTGTGATAAGATTATTCTAGGTATAAGAGCCATTTCAATCGGTCATTGTCGACCTTATCCATCTGAAAAATACTAAGCAAATAATCAGAGTAAAATCGGTAATGGTCAAAAATAATCTAAAAAATCATATTTCTATCCATTATTTATATTATTTCTGCTTATGATCGATGAAAAATTGATAAAAAAAGTTGATTATATGAATGTAAATCGAAGAAAATTGTTTAAAAAATTTTATCCTTCGTCCACAAGAAAAATTGATTATATTCAATTTTTTTATGAAGTTTTAATCAATCATAATCACAAAATAGTAGGAATAATCAATGAGATTTTGGTTTTTTAAATTGTTTGGATTATAATAGATTTTAATCTGATTATTTCTATAGATGTTTTACATGAGCACTCCGTGAATATTAAAATCTCTGATTTCCACGTGCTTTCGTTCTGATTGTTTATAACTACTCTTGACATTCAACTTTCAGTTTGCTAGTAGTCTAATAATATTGAAAAGTAAATATATTTACGTTATAAAAGATTTGGGATATACGGATTGTTTGTCGTATGCTTGCAAGCAATTTTGCTGCGTATATATCGTTGACGAAATGACTAGGTTTTGTCCTACTCACTTTATTTGATGTGATCAACGAAGTATAACATTTTCTCTAATAAAACAGTTTTTTGCACGTATGCGTTCGTCTTTGCGTGCATATCGTTATTTTCAATTTTTTTTCTCTCTTTTGTTTTGCTTTTCATCACGCTTCGTGTTGTTATGATGAAAAAAAGGTATCCCCTGATATTTGTAAACATGCATGTTATGTTTTAATTTTGCTATTTTCTTATAGAAAAATGAAATAATACCTTTCTTTTTTAAAATCGTATATGAGAAATGTTAGCAGTCTATTGTTCTATACGAGATTGCTTCATGACAATGACTTTTCCTGTCGACTACACAAAAACATTTTTCTTAGAAAGATCGATCAATGGAATTGTATTTTGTAATTCAAGGACAAATGTTCGTTTCGAAGAACTCTGTCAAGACAAGTACAATAATAATGTGAAATATGGGTCTGAGTCATAGTTGAAGTCGGTCCGATCGGTTTCCACTGGCTTTTAAGAAATTTTTGGATACTAAAGCTTTGTTATGTTGCTTTATTTTAACCATTTCTATGATATCAATAGTCTAGAGATATGATCCTGAAAGTTTCTCATTGACAAGATTTGAACTTTATTCGAAAGGAAAGGTATCAATTTGTAACAAGACAAAATGCATAAATCATAAAAAACAGGGCTTAGATATCGACTTTCATAGAGTTTTTCTTTTGATCTTACAAGCCATATCCATCCAAAATCAATTTGAAATCGAAAAAGTGAGGCGTCGATGACCGTACATAGGATGAGTGGAAATGTGATGCATTGGGCGAGTGTGGACTAGTCTAAGTATAAATATATAAGGATGCAGATTAGATTATTCAATGCATACAATATTTGACTTATCTATCGTTTAGCTGATAGAATCATACTATCAAGAGATCGTCTTTTAAATACTCATAGTCATTTGTCAGATGCTAGTGAACACAATTTTATTTCGACTTGCTTTTTAGTTTTGATATGAATAAAAAAGAATGAAATTATAGAATACAGAAGTAATTCGATACGAATATTAGTATTAATTTATAATTATTTGTATTTTTTTTCTTAAAGAAATCCTATTTTGTTCGATGAAACTGACAGAAAACCAATTTAAATTTGACGATATATTGAACAGAGAGCGAAAAAAATAAGAAAATTTCCATTTGGATTCGATTTGATTCTAATTTGACTGTGACTAAAATAACTTATCTTTATTTTCCATAATGCCTGAATATTCTTTACCGATAAAAACACATATCTATCTATGTTCTGATAAAAGCTCGTTTTTGTTTTTGTATTGCTCGTGCTTGCATGATCAATACTTGACAATATACTTACTAAAAATACTGATAGATTGTAAATTAGTTGAAAAATTTGTGATAAAAACTAAAAAAACCTTTTTAAATGAAAAGTTCTTAGTTTTCTATTTGTAGTCTAAGAACAAACAGATTAGCGGATCGAGAGCTTTGGATGAGAGCAAAGTTTTTGATCGTACTTAGGAGTGAATCCTATAAAGCATTATTTTTTATTTTTGACATCTCTATAGCTAAATTAATATTCAATTATCAACTGTGTTGAGATGAATGTATTAATATAACTAATGTCTTTTCTTATTAGTTTGTATGATTCAGAGAGTATGACGAATGTATATATATATATGTCGGAGTTGACTTTAAAATGAAGTTGCCTTTAAAATGTAGGAAAATAAAATTGTTATACAATAATAAATAACAAATGATTTTTAAATGGTAGAAAATAATCAATCGAAAGTTCACCAAAAACTTCTTTATCAATTTCATACTATCATGACATTAAATAATGAAGGAAGCTTTCTACTCTAAATTGAATGTTTACCTAAGTGCGTTTAACTTTAGGCGATGGTCGAAACATGAAATAACGAATGAAACATATAACAAATTATTACAAGTACTATTAAATGAAAAGAAATTTAATCCATCATTATTTTACCCCTACCCAGATGACCAACAGCAAGATGGCATTCATTAATTGTTTCATAAGGATTTTCGTATTGCACGATAGTTAGTTTTTCTTTTATGAAATAAATTATGTGTTGTACACTAATCTTAACAATGGTAAATCGTTTTTTTGTCCAAAAATTGAATGATGAATTAAATTTCTTTTCATTTAATAGTACTTGTAATAATTTGTTATATGTTTCATTCGTTATTTCATGTTTCGACCGTCGCCTAAAGTTAAACGCACTTAGGTAAACATTCAATTTAGAGTAGAAAGCTTCCTTCATTATTTAATGTCATGATAGTATGAAATTGATAAAGAAGTTTTTGGTGAACTTTCGATTGATTATTTTCTACCATTTAAAAATCATTTGTTATTTATTATTGTATAACAATTTTATTTTCCTACATTTTAAAGTCAACTAGCTCCATCCTAGGTGAATATGAAATTTTAAAAACAACTAGTTGTCTTCAAAATTTTAAAGTGAACTAGCTCCATCTCAGTTGAGTTTAAAATTTTGAACTGAACAAGTTGTCTTTAAAATTTTAAAGTCAACTAGTTGCCTTTAAAAGGCAACTGTATTTTAAAGTCAACTCCGACATATATATCTATATTCGATTCGATTCACAAGGAGTGGCCTCTAACTGCAAATAAAGATAACAATATACGGTTTTTTCTACAGCATAGACGAGACTTCAGTGCATACATTTGTACAAAACTTATAAGCCTGTTGAGATCACTCTGATAGTAAGTTTGACTAGTTTTGAAAGTATCGCCTCTAAGAATAAGGAAGGTCGATAATGTCCTTTTTTTATTTCGAGAATGTTTTGCTTTTCTATGCAGAAATAAAATTAGGAGTGACTCTTAATACCAATCTAAAGGTAGATTTTGTCACAGCTTCTAATGGAATTTTTGGTTCACGCTTATGCTTCCTCAAACGAATGACAAAAATACTCCTTAGATATGAGTCGAAAATGGCTTTTAAGATTTTTAAAAACCTTTGATGATAATATCTATATTAGATACTGTCCATGTTAAATGTAAAATCTAAAAGATATATCGTCCATTGGTTGACCAATGAGACTTAAACAGTGAAGCATTTATAAGTTTTATGAGGAACAATATTCCAACAAACACTAAAAATAATATTATAAAACATGCAGATCGAAAATAGTTTCTTATGGATTCGATAGAGCGAAAAAAATCATTTTAATTTAGTCAAAAAAATAAAAAAGAATAATACCATTATACAACATATTTTCTGATTTTGTTTTTGATATCACGTCAATTGAACGACGCTATGATAAATTTTTTTTTCATCATAAAGACTAAATAACGTAGGATATCTTGAACTTATTTATCATATTATTTTCATAGTCAATCATATACAATATTATGTATAATGATGAACTGGTTTTTACTCTATAATATTTCTGTAACTATTATTCAATAGTGTCGAATATTATGTATATTCATATTCAAGCACGCAATTAAACTATTTTAGGAAATACAACTTTTTCAACTGTTTTCTTTTGTCGATTTTATTCAACATCGCATCATATTCATTTGTCTCGGAGTTAGTTTTTCGTATAAAATAATTATATATATCTTAATAGTAATATCTTCACAAGTTTGTATAAGTTGTAGTATGAGCGTTTCATGAACAAGTTTTTTTCAAATGTTCGATCGTATGTCATAATTTTATTTTTACGAAATGATTTTTTTTATCAACAATCTCTTCAGCTCTGTAAAAAGTTAATTTGTGAGAAACACGGAAAAAAATTCTTCGAAGAATATCGTCTATCAATATATCAAAATTGCTCTTTATGTGTGACATGTTTTTCCATATCAATACCTAACATTGTTGTAGAAAATATCACTGCATCTATAGCACTTTGCCTTATATGAATAATTCAAGATTTATCATTCTGTTGACCATTTTTTAAATAAAATACATAATAGAAAACCTAAATATAGAGTTTTGTAGAATAAAACTTCATATCGTGATATACTATTCAAATCAATTAGAATAACTTTGATGAAAAAAAAATATGATAATTATTTTCTGACCTTCGTCGAGACTTTTTCCATGTATTTTTGAAAGCTTTTCTCAAGAATTACTCAGGAGGAACTAAAATGTCGAATTTAGAGGATTCTCGATAAACTCTTTCATTGGCAATAGTGAAAAATATAGGTCAAAATTTTTCATATGCTACGATATCTCGATTGGACTATGAGCTGTCTCTTAAGAATTTCTATGAGTTCTTTTATACAGAAAATCTTGCTTCCTTAGTATTTCTTTAATCGATAATAAGTGTCTATTACTTTATAGTAAATACTTCAATAACAAAAAAATTAAATTAAATAGAATACACAGTTCCATCTTTAGCTCAATGTCGCAATTAGAAATAGACAGTGATACTTTGACAAATTATCATTACTACTAGGAATATGAGAGAAATTGAATGTGTGGTATATAACTATGTGGCACTGTTTGTCTTTTTATAGGTCACTTGTACGACTTCATTGGCAATGCCACACATATTCTTGCCGCGTACCATACGAATATAACCTTGCTCACCCCAGTCCTCACCTAAAATTGCAAAAATCAATTAAGATAAATTTATTGTAAGTGAATATGAACCCCAACTATTTTTGCATAACCAATAAGCTTTACCTCCTTCGATACCATAACCAACAACTTGCATCTAAAAATAAGTGCATTTAACAAATATATGAAAATAAAGAATCTGTAGGTCTTTACCGCATGATTTCCATCTTCTTGTGGACATGTCGATTCATCGTAAACACCTCAAGAGAAAATAACAAGTATTAATGAATGAATTAAGTATACTGATATACCCTTCTTGTAATCTCCAAATCCCTTGCCAAAGCCGTTCATTACCACCCATAGAGTAGGATCTTGAATCCAATTCAACATTATATTTTCGTCTCTCTCTGTAAGTCTCTTGATTTCATCAAACTATAATTTGTATAAATTCGAAGATTTATTATAGTTAAGAATCATATATATGTATAACAAATAAAAATATTCCCAAAGTAACATTTCATTCAAATTAAGTTAAATATAGAGCGAAATGTTTTTCTTCTCTGAAATATGTAAACATTTACACTAACATGATATATACATACTGTAGTACAGCGTGAAAAGCTGTACATTTTACAAAAAACTGATTATTTAATAATTGCACTTTTTGTTCTCAAAATGGACATAACTTTGACCACGTAGAGATTTTTTTTCATTTTATCTTCTTTTGATTGTTCTTAATAAGTTGTAGAACTTTTCGTGCTGCATTGTTATGGCGTATTTTATTTCTTTTTAATAAAGCATATAAGACAATAACACAAGATGAAATAAGAAAAATCAAATTTATCGTGTATCTAAAAAGCTTTCATTTTTATGTGATCAAAATTTGATTGCTCAAAGTGCAATTATTAAATAATCAGTCTTATCTAAATTGTACAACTTTTCATTCTGTATCAGTACGTATTTTTGGTATGGTTAAGTGATTTGAAATTAGGACATTTTATACGTTTTTACTTTTCGTTTTTTTTCATATTTTTTTAAAGTAGGTTAACATTTTAATCGTAAGAAAAAAATCTCTAAAATACTAGGAGATCCATTTATTCTGAGCCATCTGTTAATTCTATCTGATAAACTGAAAAAAAAGTTGGCAAATTCATAAACTCCAGAGACATTTTTCCGCTCTTATCAAAGATTGTTAATTTCAAAATATAATTTGAGTGTGTTTTCTCGTAGGAATCGACTCGGAGATTCAAAAAAGTGGTTGGTTTAGGGAATATCAATACGGCATTGACATCCAGCAACTAGGCAATTGATCTAATCATCGTGATTTTCCCTCTAACATCCTACTATTTGTCATATTTTTCCAACTCTCTTTCAGTTCTATATTAAACGTTTTTTAGAAACTGCATTAATTTCTCATTATTTTTGTTCTTTTCTCATCATGACTTTCTACAAACATATTGTGTCGTAAAATATTGAAATATTTTACGGATGTGACGATTTGTCTCAGAATTATTTGAAAATTTCTATAATTTACGCTTCTTCTCTCTATTATTCCAATAGATCTCGACGCCATTTTTGTGCACATACTGTGAGGATATAAAAAACTTGATCAAGACATTTTAGTAGAACTACAATGATATTTCTATACTGAATCATAGAGAAAAAAGGCACAAATTAATGAGATTTTCTTATAATTTTTTCAGTATGACAGATTTTGCTAGCATAACGACCTATCCTTTTTAAAAATGAAACATAAAATAAAATCGATTAAGAAAAGGCACCTCTCTTTCAAAATTAAAAATGCATATTAATTATGCTATTGTACATTAATATGTTTTCTCTTAGTTGTATTGAGTTTAATTAACAAAAATATATGATTTGTTTGTTCTTTATTTTATTGTGTATGATGTTGTTTATTAATCTCGTAAAGAACTGAAGAAAAGAGAATAAAAGAAAAAGTACTAATTTCAATTATAGTTAATTTTCAGCTATTGTCTATCCAATTATATAATGGATTTGCCCATTTTTGCAGTAATTCAAGAAGAGAATGAGTTAGATAGCTGCGATTTTCACCAATCGAAAGAGACGACATCGATGCATCTTTTTCTCCGATATATTATAAAATCGATTAGTTGTAATTTAATGCCATCTCACTCATAATTCAAAGTAAATATAAATACTAGAGATAACAAATATCTTCGTAAAACTTTATTTTATCTCAAATAATAAAAACCTCATTATTTTTCATTCAATTTTTTTTTAATACTATTAAAAAAGTAAATCAAATGATAGTTTCTTTTCGCTCAATCAACCTTTCAATAATATTTACAATATAATTATTTTTTCAATACACTGAAAAGAAACCTATGCATAAGAAACGTTATTTTAGAGTGATTCGAATGGCAGATATTTTTAATTAACACTTTAATATTGTTTCTGTAGAATAGTAATGAAACCATGAAACATCTCTTATTAATTATAAATCAACGAAAATGAAATTTTCTCTCACAATCTACTAAAATTCAGTTGAATAACCAACTATGTTCGACATGAAAAGACAATCTCGTAAGAAAACTGTTATCCAAAAACGTTCATCGGTATCAGCAATTGCACCACATGTTAAGAGAATTTCTCGCCAATCTCGCCATAGATCACTTAAAACTAAAAAAAAGGGAGCACAACATCAATCTGCAAATACTGTTCATGTCAGTATGCGACAAATAAAAAGCAATCAAGAAAAGTCTAATCAATCATCATGTAGTAAAAGTTCATTAGAAGAACCAAAAGACACGATTTATTTTCCCAATGAGACAAATGTTTCTACACATCTCCCACCATTGTTACAAGTAAGATTTTTAAAAAAAACTTGGTTTTAATCGACTATTTTCACATATCACTTCATAAAATCTAAGTATAAATTTCATTTTAAAAATAAATTTAACAAATGACATTCTTGTATTATTTTTGCTAATTTAGACAAGTCAAAATACTTGGGATAATAGTGATTTGAGAATAAATTCGAAGAAGAAAAAGACTGATCTGACAAATACACAAGAAACAATTAACAATATCCCAGAACAACGTGATAAGTCAGTTAAAATAGTCAGGTCACTTACGATCAATTCATCCAGAGTAAAACCTGATCAAGTAGTTTAAAGCTTATTATTTTTTTTTACTTAAAAACATATCAATAAAAATCATAAATTTTTTTTAGAGTACTTCTGCTCATCATATATTACCAAATTCAAATGGAAGTGACCTCCTAGTAACATATCTTCTCTTCTCTTTCCTATTTAACCGACTTTTTAAACAAAATAGATCAATAGTGGACAATCAATCAAATTAGACTTTGGTGGAGAATCTTGCGATTTTTCGAATAGAAATCAACTTAAAAATATTAGGTACATATTCTCTTCTTGTTTATTATATGTTTATCAATCAAATTATTAGAAACAAACGTCGTAATATACATTGTTGGGCATCTTCATGTTGCCGTATAATTGGATGTATACTCGCTACTCTTCTCATTGGTGTTGTTATAGGTGCAACTGTTACTGGGGTTTTAAGTCAACAAAGAACAACTACTACAACAATAAGTAAATTATATAGTAATTATTTTTTTTTATTTTCCTTCCACCTCGATGAAACATTGTCGAATGTATTAGAACTATATACATTGCTCTTCTTTTTTCAAAATTGATATGCAATATTTTGATCATAATGATCTCTTTCTTGAACTCGGATGTATTGATATGAATAAAACATGGTACACTTTTAATTTACATGGAAATTTTTACAGACGATGCCACAATACTTCAGGAAATTGTATAGAATTTTAATGTTCGGTAACAAGAAACCATGAGACTGAATAAATTTCGTAGATTAGTTATAGCAGTTCTAATTTCGCATAGTGATCTGATTAATATTCAACATATTGTTTGAATGATACAGTTACAACGATAGATTTTTATTCTTAATGAACATCTAATGAGATCTGAGATACTCCATAATTGACGTTTCTTTGTATTTTTCTTTATTTATGTGAAAATTTATTGTCACAGCTACAATGGCAACTGTCTACACTACTATAACATCAACAGCTAATACGACGACCGTAATTGCAACTACTTACACGACTACAACAACTACTACGGGTTCTGGTCCATGCATATCTATTAATCCGGCAAACACAACTTCATCGGGTATGCACGCAGCTATACATGTCTGCTTTTGTATCGTCATTCTCTTTAGGCAATAATCGAACATTTTATGGTAGTGAGGGATCTAACTGTACTGTGAGTTGTGTATCACCAACACCAGTGTTGACTGTTGTGCGAGCGTTCTATGGTCTAAACAATGCTTCGGCCTGCAACTGTGTGAATATGGATGTAACAACAAAAGTTCTAAACAAATGTAATACAACGACTTGTAGTTTCACCATTAATAAT
The DNA here is from genome assembly GCA_022393335.1 of Macrotrachela quadricornifera. Lineage (NCBI taxonomy): Eukaryota > Metazoa > Rotifera > Eurotatoria > Philodinida > Philodinidae > Macrotrachela > Macrotrachela quadricornifera. The sequence continues at coordinate 52,880 of JAJEKB010019193.1, forward strand.
TCGCTTTTCACGGATACATGCTTTAACCGCGTTAAAATCTTCTGGATGTTTTATACTTGCACATAAGAATTACTAGAAACAGCTTGATAAGATTACATTTGTGAAGATTGAACAAGTTAGCTGATTTTCACCGCTATTAATTTTAAAATAACAATGAGAAAAGAAAATGTGCTTTGAATTTGTTTTTCTTTTACTTTTACCTTTCTTTTCTCTTATACTAAAATACATGCATATGAACCAAAGATGTCTATCGCAGATGAAAATCTCCCACTGCCGCGATCGACATCTCTAATATGAACAACGTTATAACTTTAAATACATGTGATAAAATATGAATGAACAAAAACTACTCAAATAAAATGTTTATTCATGTATTAAATTAATCATATCTATTAACGGTTATTGTTTGTTTTTAATCTTTATCTTTTAAATATACTTTTATTTTCATCCTCCAATTGTTTTGCTCACGAATTAAATTACAGTCATAAATTTATTTTAGGAAGATTTATTATGAGATTGTAATAATAAAAAAAAGGACTGTATTTCGGATATATTTGGAACATTATTAGTTAAGGAATGTTAGGACATAGCTAGAAAAAAAATATAATGACGCACTTGACACAAAACCAACGAAGAAATGATGAAAAAGAAATAAAAGAAAAGGATCAATTTGCCTGAGAGTTATGTTATATATTATTTCCAAATGGCTTTGTTACATTCAAAAGTTTTAGTGAAGCCTCTTGTCCCATTTTAGTTGCTCCAACAAAATCAATTACTGTTGGCATATCTTGAATACAAGCAGGATTACTCCAATTACTTGGAAATAGAGCTGGAAATGTCCAGGCAAGCATCAGTTGAAGTGGACACAAGTATCCTATACTAGCCATATATACAAGTAAATGTCCAGCTAGTGGAATTGAATAGAATGTTCGAGTTTTTCCCGTTATCGATGCCAGATGAGTAGCTAGATCAAATGGTGTCGCAGGATCTAATTGACCAGCAATCATTAAAACTTGTGAGTTAGCAACACGGAATCGATATTCATCTAACGGATATTTTGGCCATGCTGAACTGAACATCATATCTTCAGGATATCCAGGAGACATAATTGTAAAATTCTCCGAATCATATAATAACGTATCATTAATTTTCGATTGATCAGCAGTTAACCAAAGTTCAGAGTGAACAATATTAAAATATAAAATACTGGAAAATTGAATTTCTGAATCGTTATTATTAGTTATCGTGATATTTGAAAAATATGATAACAAACCGTTACCTCGAAAAAAATAATTCAAAACAATTACATCATCTTTATTACATCGATTGAGTCGAAATATAACTGCTGGTATTACATTTCGCACAAAATATCCAACTGATAATTGAATCAATCCAAAAAAGATAGATCGAATTTCTGTTGAAGTTATATTATACTGAGAAAAATATTTGTTGATACAAGTTTGATTCTTTAAATCTAAATCACGTAAGATTTTATATAATAATACACCAGGTAAATCATTGGGAAAATATCGATTGCATTCATTTTGAATTGTACAATAAGATAGAAATTGCCAAGCTACAGATGATCCCCGAATATTATACAAACTCTGAGCGGATAATAATGGATTCATTGGACTATCCATTACAGCCGCTTGAACTAGATTTGGATAAATTTGTAGTAAACGATCTAACCATAGAGTACCATATGAATAAGCAAGAATAGCTACTCTACCTATCGATTGAGATGATTGAATTTGTATAGATACATCATGAGCAGCAGCTGTGACACTAAATTGATTTAATCCTTCAATAGTCCATCGTTTGATTAAATAGGATATACAATTTGATGTAATGACTTGCGAATTTTTATCATCACAACTCAATAGAGATGAATAACCAGTACCACGATGATCTGGAAAAATAAGTGTAATACCATAGGTAACGGGAATCAGCTGTGTGAAACTTTTCACTCTACTTACTCCTGATTCACCAGGACCACCTGTTAAAATAAATAAAGTATTGTTTGCAGTTATATTTGGTGGTCTGCAGCGTAACATAAAAATTGAAATCATTGTTTTATTTGGTTGAGCATAATTTAAAGGAACTTGTAAAATGCAACAATCAACCAAATAATTATTAACTTGAGTAGAAAAACCAGAACACTTAGACCAAATACATGGATGTTTGACAGCAAAGGCATATGTATCGAACGTTATTGTTGCGTTGATAGTATTCAACATTTTAATAGATAAAAGAACATATACTAATATGAAATGCATTTTTCTTGATGATGATACAGGAGAATTTCAAAAGTTAGAATTTATTTGCTAAATAATTTATTAAAATACTAAATAGATTTTTATCAAGTAAAATGCGTACTTACTCAATAAATAAACTGACTGCAAAGTGAAAATATTTGTTTTTATAAGTTAACGAAAATAATATCTTAGTCATAGAGTGAAAGTCACTAAGAAAAAACGACTATTACGAAGTCATTTTGAATAAAGACGAATCATGAATATCTTTAGATAGGATGGATATTATATGGTGATATGGCGTATACATTTTTTTCTTTTCATTTTCTTCTATTATTATTAAAGTATGATAATGCTAAATATATATTTTACCTATACTTTTCGTCTTGATGTCATGCTTGAATGAATACATTTTTTTTCGCAAATTCGTCAATATAATAGTTTCTATCTTTCGACTCTTACCTTTTTTTTATACTTGATTTGTATTGGATTCTCCAGGGTTTTTTTTTCATGCTTTTCATTTTCTAGTAAGTTCTCGTTCCCATCTATATTGTTTCTGTATAAGTATCAATTTTAAAAAGTTTACTTTAAATTTAGGATGAAGATGTGAGTGTGTAGACAAGATATTTTGTGAAAAGAAGGTATTCACTAGTTTCGACTTCTTCAAAGAATATATTTGTAGACTGAAATTTTGCAAACCATCTCCATGGACAGAGCATATATCACTGGATGAAAAAAGACAAAGAGGGTGATCATGAAAGAATATTAAAGTTTTATTATTTAGCAAACATGGTTTATTGACCGATTGATTTCGGATATTTTACTTAGGAAATCAATCTTATTCTTTTTTATTTTTTTACTTAAAATTATCTAGCATTTAAGTGTAAGCCAATTTTAATCGTATATATCATTCATTGATCAAAATATCTGTTGAAATTCTATTTAAGAATATTTAATCGCTATGTAACGAAATGCAAAAATATATTATGTATTACGGTAAACATCGTTTTAGATGTGTCTAAGAAAGAACAAACAGTACATGAAAAAGAAATGGCATTTGTACAAGTTTTCTACGCCTTATATTATTAGTAAAAATGTTCTAGATTTTTTTATCATAATTACGATGTCATTTTGCCCTAAATACAACTCTGTTTAGTGATATTTTTCAAATCAAAATATATTTCCTTTTATATAGCTTAATATTAAATAATCATTAAATAGAAGAAAAATGATTTTTTTTTCTCATTATAATCTTTTATAAAGAAACTCATATGTACTTATTCTGTAAGAAAGACATTAAACTAAATTATGATTGATGATAATGGTGAAATTAAAATGTCCAAAGAAATTACTTATAAATGAATGAGAAGAAAAACAACAAATTCACATGGTACGAAAATTGTACGAACAAAAAGTGAAAAGAAGGTATGAGAGCAACAACTACTCCATGTGTCATGAAGAAAGATAAGTTAATTTTAAATTTTAAATCATTCTCATTCTATATGTAGTAATTAATATACTAAAAAATTTTTTTTAAATAATTAAATAAAAATTAATTATTGACCTTCTTCAAAATATATTGTTACACAGATACAATTTATAATCGATTTATTTATATATAAAATTTTTAGATACCTTAGATACGGCATGAGCAGGTCATACCTCATTTATTGAATCAGTTTTACTCCGATCAATAAAAGTATTTAACCAAAGATTATGCAATACTAGATATAATAAATACGACTGATATGACGTTAAGTTTATGTCTCTTTCTATCGGATAATTAATAACATTGGTTGAGTATAAAGCGTTAACGATGACCATTTAACAATTTTATAGACCTCGAATCTGATTTTTTTTTTGTTCGTTTCCATATTTCATTAACACAAGGCTTTATACAATTTTCAATATACAATGAAACCTCCCTATGTGGACACTTTTTTCTAGTCCCACATATAGTAAATAACCTCTTTGAAGTGGACACTTGTTTAAGAATTAGATAAAATAGAATAAATGAGTGAGGAAAATAAACACAGAATACACGAATTATTCATGCAACGAAATTCAAAGTTTGTCAATAAAATATGTTGATGAAATAGTTTTGAATAAATTATCATATAAAATATCTTCAAAATGTCTTTCATCGCAAAATAATATTGAAAACTTCTTAAATGTGGACATCTCCATATAGTGGACACTTTGGAATGGTCTCTGAGATGTCCACTATAGAAGGTTTATACTGTATACAAATAGCAGCTCTCAATTGACGTTTTTACTCACTGGAGAAACAATCAGCGAGTTTTACTTTTTTTTTCATATTATGCCATAACTAGTATCTTTAAATAAAGTATATGTTAGAATTTCTATTATTTAACTTGTACTTTTAAGTCTAAATATTGTTGTGACGTCTGTTCGATATGAAGTAGTTATTTATACAGTTTTTTCTTTTGCTTGTTTGTTAAATTATGACGAATAACGAAGAACGTTAACCCTCCATGATTTTGATCATGTGAGAGAAAACCAATTTTTAGTAGACAGATCTCACAAAAGAAAGAACGCAAATCTTTGATTTTTATCTTAATTACAGGCTTGATGTGTCAGATGAAAGGATCCTGCAAGTACCAAAATATGAAAACCTTCCAATAAAAGTTATTTACCATCAATGCAATTTCTATTCCAGTCTCTCCCACAGAACATCATTGTCAGTTTGGTTTTGTTTCATTTCTCTATTAGTAAAGCGAATCTCTCACTTTTTCTCTTTGATTTTTGGTGCTCTATGTTTCTCTCTTGTCAAATGTGATAGAGCAGCTTTTATTTTGATTTAATATATTCTCTATCACTTTTTGATTGAGGTACATGCTCTATTTCTTTTCGATTTAGGTATATTTCATATTTGCATATCATTAAATACGACTACCATACTATTTTTTTTTGATCTTCGAGCTCCGTCTTTCTCTCATATCAAATTCAATAGAGCACTTTTCATTTTGATCCGATAGTATGACTACTCCTTTCTCGTAACATGCGCTTACCCACTTATTTCTTATTTATTTTCGTGCTCTATCCTTTTATTACTACTGTTTTACTATATATTTTTGACATTATCAAACTCTTTTATGCATAGCAAAATAAAGTGTATTCATTTTTGAGACATCACTACCGCTATCTTCGATGCATCTCACGTAGACATTGGTAAAAGTCATATGAAAAAAGCGAATGTGAATTATTTTAATATTTAGGGATCATTTATGAAAGTATTTTCTTTATTGCTATCATTGATATTTTATTGTAAGTTAACATACTTTCGTGTTGTGTAATTTAGATATGTGTTATAAAAAAATTCGTGTGAGTTAATAAATATCTTTCTGTATTTGTAGTTTGATAAAAGTGACAAACATACGTATGAATTCAAAATTGTTTATTTTTATATTCGTTATTGTTTTATACGCTGTACACGCTGTAGAAGTGATCAAAATTGCTACTTTTGTTCCTAAATCGAGTCCCTGGGGTGAAGTATTAACCGTCTGGACGCAAGCTATCAAGGAAAAGAGCGGTGGCCGATTGGAACTTCAATTTTTTTACAATTCTCAACAGGGCAGTGAAGGTGCCGTGGTCAGCAAGATCAAAAGTGGTCAGTTGGATGGTGCACTTGTTACAGCAGTTGGTTTGAGTCGAATCTATAAGCCAATATTAGCACTACAAATGCCTGGACTCTTCCAAACCTGGAACAAGATAGACACTGCACGTCAGCAGATGAGTTCGGACTTTGAGAAAGGTTTAAGCAATGCAGGCTTTACACTCATTGGCTGGTGCGACTTTGGAGCTGTACATCAATTTTCAAAGAAAATCATAGTAAAGACACCAGGTGATGTAAAAGGTAAGAAACCTCTCATCGATCGTGACGATCTGATGGCGCCTGTTTTGTATCAACTCATTGGTGACGTTATACCGGTCCCACTGAATATTCCTGAGGTTCTTCCAACACTTAAAACAGGTGGAATAGACATTGTTAACACACCGTCGCTCGTAGCTGAACAGTTACAATGGTCCTCTAATCTCAATACAATCAATAAACATGTAGATGCTTTTGTTACTGGAGGCTTGATATTATCATCAAGACGATTGAATGCATTGTCGGTCGACCTTCGTGCAATCATTACGGATACTGGTAAAATAGCAATTCAGTCTCTAGCCAAGCGTATTCGCGTTGAAGATGATGCAGCCTTCGTCCGTATACAAAGCAAAATGGCAGTGGCTACGCTTACAGCTGATGAACTTGCTAAATGGAACGCACTCTATAAAAAAGTTCGTGAACGTCTGGCACAGGGTACCTTCTCTTCAGATCTAGTGACCAGACTCGAACAGATCGCCAATTCACAATAACAGTAAAAAGCTATCAAGAAATAATAATGTCGCTATCAACCTTTTCACAAAAATAATATTCATTAAACCTACTACCATTATAAACGTAGAGAATCAAACTATCTAAGCATACAGACATATCGTACAGTAAAATATTAGAACTATTCATTGCACCTTACCTCCTTTCATCAACATTACTGACGTTGGTTACAAACAAACCATGGACTACATCTTGTTCGACCTACCTATTCATTATTGTTCATTTATCAGTTTATTTGTTTTTCTCACACTCTTCTACATTTTTGTTCTATCTTGTTTCTATTAGTTACAAAAATTTGACAAGAATTTATTATCCAGAATACTCCTTTTTTTTGTTTTTATTTGACAATTGTGGAGTAAACCAAATAATCATATATTAAAAACTGAGAAGAGTTAACAGATTCTCTTCATTTAAATATATGGGTTTAGAAAACAGAGCTTTCAAAATAGTTTTCAAGCAAAACAGTTAACGGTTTGAAAATAATTGAAAAAAAAGTATCATGTTCTTATCAAAGCATAGAGTTTACAAACGATTAAAATAAATAATTTCTATAAAATAGATTCTGCGGATGGAGAATTACAATGTTTAGATTTATACAGGTCAATATTCGCTATGTACCATGTAACAGTAGTGAGTTCCATCAATCATTTTCTATTTCTCTTATCGTGGAGTAATGTACGAAAATGTCGAAAGGAGAATGTAGAAGAGGAAAACGTCGAAATTTTTTAAAATGTTAGTAGAAAACTTCAGTTATTTTTATTCTTATTGATCACTCTTGTGACCAGCATATTAAATTCTACATCGAATAAAGAAAATTTCCCAACATTAAATACGATTAGGTTGTTATGGACACTTTGTTATCTAATTCCTTTCAATTCTCTACCTTCATTTCTTATATTTTAGCGTATAATTTCTGATTTGCAACTCGATTATTCAAAAAACACCCAAATATCTGAAGCTTTATTCAATTGATACAAAATGAACATGTTCGTTTTGAATATATTTCAATTCAACTTGATGCTGGTACAACTGTTCCAAAACAATCAACAAAAACAAAAGCATTCCAAACGAAATTTGATACTTTGTACAACAGATTTTTCAAAAACGAAATCACTCCAAATGAACTATTGTTAAGTTCATCATTCTTAATTGGACGAAAAAAGAATTAAGATGTTATTGTATTCTCAATTTTCTCTTGTCTCTTTTTTGTAAATTAAGAAATACAATACTTATCATGCATCAAAAGAAGCAGGCCAATCATTTCGACGTTTTTCTCTTTTACATTTTCCTTTTCGACATTTTCCAACAAGACCGAGTAAGTAGAGGACTTAAAAATCCTCGATGTTATCTCAATTCAAATGAATAGTGTACAGGGTGGTTCAAAACCTTTACGCCTCCCTGGTTCTGCCTATAGATCAAATGGTTTCATCAACAATTTTATACCAAATCGTAGCCCGTAAACAACTGCATCAACGAGTGCAGTCATATACTCATGATTAACAATGAAGGAAAAGACACAGGGACGATACATGCATATGTGCACGTACAGATAAGGAAGGAATGAAGAAAAAGAAAAAGAATAACCAGGACACTTTTTCAATGTTTTTCATTTCTTTCATGTTCTAAACGTTTCTTTGCTCGTGAAGATAACTGTTTTCGTTACCTCAAGAACTGAGTTAATTGTTACCTGAACTTCGACAAGTTCCTGATATCGAAACTGAAGAAATTAAAATGGCCACTCTTCCTGACACAGAAGAACAACGATTTGTGGATCGAATTCGTTGCATTACATACCGTGAGATACGCGATGAAATGATTGCAAGAACACGGGATACATTTATCAGTCGCGAATGGATTTCTGAAAAGCTTCATCGTAGTGAAGACTGGGTTCGACGGACTTGAACAAAACAGTCGAAGAATGCTATACACAATTTCGAGGTGGTCGGCCTCAGGTGCTCTCGCAAGAAAGCAGAAACATTGTTGCTTCGGCAAGTGGTGTTAGAAGCAGCGGCTCTCGAAAAGTGGCACGAGAAATTTTAGAGAAAACAGGACAGAAAGTGAGTTATTCTACGGTTCGTCGTGAATGCCAGCGACAAGGATTAAAAGCATTCCATGTTATTTCAAAGCCACTGAAAACAGTCACACATGTTGAGGATCGAAAATGGCTTGCAAATTTCGTTGCTGACTGGGCCGAGGAAGATTTCCTACATATGGCGCCGTCGGATGAATTTTGTATCTATGTGATAAGAAAACCAAACCATCAAAATGACAGAATTTGGGCAAAATCTGTCGAAGACATCACCGATGATGAAAGGTACCGTGAAATTATTCAGAACGCAAAATGCATTGGAATTTTCGTTATGTTCACTGCAAAGAAACTTCTTTGGGTTCTGAAAGGGGATGGTCAATCGTGGAATGGCGCCTATTTTCGTGACATTATTCTGGAGAAACATGTGATTCCATTTCTGCATAACCCAGTCAATGTTGTTGATACAGATGAAATCATATTTCTTCACGATAAGGCACCCTGTATGAGAGCTAATGCAACACAACATTTTCTGGAAGATGAAGGAGTGCATTTCTGGGGCAATTCGATTTAGCCTGGCAATAGTCCTGACATGAATCCTGCAGAGAGCATCGGTGCAATTATCAAAAATAGAGTTGAAGAGCTGATGGCAAGTGAAGATCCTCAAGATAGATACAATTATGACGCTCTCAAAACTAACCTTGAGAGTGTCCTTGAGGACCTAGAAAACGACACAGATCTTTTTGTTGATTTGCTGTGCTCCATGAGGAAAAGATTTGACGCTCTCCCAGCTGTCTGAGGAGGTCATACCAATTTCTAAAGTTATAAAATTTACTGTTAAGCAGTTTATATCCTCAATAAATCAGAAACTTCATGATATATTCGAATAGGTGAATGGAATGATGGTTCTTGCATACATTCTAAATTAGAGGATATATGGCACTCTGGTACATATGGCATAAGCTCTTTTGATTATGTAATAGACAACACCTGATTCGATAGTACAGGTTGATGTAGAAGTTTACGGGCTACGATTTGGTATAAAATTGTTGATGAAACCATTTGATCTATAGGTAGAACCAAGGGGGCGTAAAGGTTTTTTGAACCACCCTGTAGTAATTCCACTTAGACAATTCTTGATAAATAAATGTGAAGTTAAAGAAGAAGATCCAATTGCAATTGTTCAAATAAAACACTTTTTAAGGCCCAGCCCCACCCAAAAAACGTCAAATTTGTCGATTTTGTGATTTACAGCGCATTAGATAGAGCAAACTGTTTACTATCGAACGCACTATAGTTTAGTGAGTTTATGTTTAGTTTTAAGGTTTCTACATAATTTTTTCTGAACGCCCTATTCAAAAAAAATGATGCTTTTACGAAACGTTGGACCTTTAAAGTCCTTCGAATTATTATAACAGAAT